>BGPT01002685.1:52808-66652 GCA_003297045.1 Symbiodinium sp. clade C Y103 | reverse complement strand
TTCACGTGGAAGACAGCATGATAAACTGTTCCCAGCTTCTTCTCAGCTTCTTCTCAGATTTCTTCTCAGATTTCTCCCATTCATCTTTGACCCTGAATATTTCTCAGCTTCTTCTCAGTGTTCATTTCATTTGATGTCATTTCAATTCAAAGTTGTTGCAACTTGTGATTTGTCATGTCAATGTCATTGCATTTCAGAGATGTTCAGTTGAAACCCTTTTGAAATCTGTTTGGACGGTTTGGTGGACACTTGGGACTTCTTTGAATGCAGTTGTGGACAGTTGGAATGTCTTGGAATGTTTTTGGAACACTTGTCAAATTGTTGAACTGAGATATGGAGGATGCTCCAAGGATGAAGCTGTGAAAACGGTGATCATCAACTCCTTTGCCAAGGAGATGGCCTCAGGTCATATGAAATGAATGAGAAAAGATCACCACAGCTGAGGAGCATAACATGTTGTTAGTTGTATCAATCTTTGGATTTGTCCTTGACTTGAGGAGTCCTTGGATCGTTCAAGTCTTGTGGTCGTCTTGGTGTGCTCTTCTGTTTTGGTGTTTTCTGCATCTCTTGAGAGCTGTGCTGCTGATCCATTGGATCGACTTCGAATTCAGAAATGTCCAAAACTCAGTGGATGTATCTTGGATACTTCTTGAACGTCTTTTGAAGTTTCTTGGATGAAACGTGGAGTCCAAAGCCCAGCTCAGCTAACAAGAAGGGGTCATGTTGGTTACCTCAACAGGCAGGGTCAGTTCAAACATGGTCCAATGCTTAGATGTGTGCATCAGACAGGAGTCTTGGCACTCAAGATTGCTCCATGCTGCCAAGGTCTAGGGCTAATAACCTTTGAAGTTTAGTTGAAGACACTTCCAAGAGACTTGAAGTTTCAGAAATCAAACCTCCTTCGAGTTTGAGCCAAAGAAATTGAGAAGCCAAACTTGCCGACAAACGCAAAACGAAAACTTGGTTTCTGTTTTGGTTGTGGTTTGGTTGGATGATCCCATTTTGGTGGATTAGGGTCACTCACCCAACGTCCGGAGAGGTAGGTGAGCTCCCTTTGGGTTCATCCCTTCCCAGTTGTTACTCCAACAACACACACGTCCGGAGAGGTGATGTGAAGTTGGTTCCCCTTATGACTAAGGTGAAATGGAGATGACAAAAGATGAGAGGATTTGAAACTTCACAAACAACATGTTCTTGTTTTGGTTTTGGTTTCAGTTACAAACTCTGTGAAATCAGTTTCATGTTCCTACATGTGGATGTGATGTGTAGATGTGTGGGATACAGAGAAGATTAGCATGGCCATCAGTGGAACGCTGAACTCAGATGTGGATATCATCCTTGGGTCATTGTGAAGTAAGATGTGCCTGTCACTTGACTTGCTCTGCTGCCATTTGCCCAATGATGATACCCAGTTGGCAGAAAAAGGAGGAGACCAATGTCTCCATGGGAAAAAGACCAACAATCTGAGGGCAAAATAACTTCGACGATCAATTTTCAGGTTGTCTGTGCTTGAGCTGGGACCTTAAATGGTCATGTTGGGACCTTAATTGGTTATGTTGGGATCTTAGTTGAANCAATGCTTCAACGCACCATGCAGCTTTCACGCTACTAGACTTTTAGCCCGGCGCTTTTCCCAAGTGATTTTCACGTGGAAGACAGCATGATAAACTGTTCTCAGCTTCTTCTCAGATTTCTTCTCAGATTTCTTCCATTCATCTAGATTTCTTTTCCATTCATCTTTAACCCTATTCTTCTCAGATTTCAATTTTTCTCAGCATGGTGAGGCCGGGTGAGGCTGGGTGAAGGCGGGCGAGGCCGGGCGAGGCCCCACAGATCTGCACATTTTGCTTGTATTCCATGCAGGCGAGGCTCTGGTCAGATTTCGGGGACCCGGGGGCTTATAATACTATTCATGGGTCCCAAACACCTTCAACAAACACTTGCGGAAGTCTACGCAATGCTTCAACGCACCATGCAGCTTTCACGCTACTAGACTTTTAGCCCGGCGCCTTTCCCAAGTGACTTTCACGTGGAAGGCAGCATGATAACTATTTCTCAGCTTCTTCTCAGATTTCTTTTCCATTCATCTTTAACCCTATCTCAGCTACTTTTTCTCAGCTTCTTCTCAGAACTGTTCTCAGCTTCTTCTCAGATTTCTTTTCCATTCATCTTTAATTCTTCCATAGCTTCTTCTCAGATTTCTTCCATGTTTCTTCTCAGATTTCTTCCATTTATCTTTAACCCTAAATTTTGCTTCTTCTCAGATAATATTTCATAGCTTCTTCTCAGATTTCTTCCATGCTTCTTCTCAGATTTCTTCCCAGCTTTTTCTCAGATTTCTATATTTCTCAGCTTGGTGAGGCCGGGTGAGGCCGGGCGAAGCGGGCGAGGCCGGGCGAGGCCCCGCAGATCTGCACATTTTGCTTGTATTCCATGCAGAGCGAGGCCCTCGGGGACCCGGGGGCTTATAATACTATGCATGAGTCCCAAACACCTTCAACAAACACTTGCGGAAGTTTACACAATGCTTCAACGCACCATGCAGCTTTCACGCTACTAGACTTTTAGCCCGGCGCTTTTCCCAAGTGACTTTCGCGTGGAAGACAACATCAAAGCCTGATTTCCATTCATCTTTAACCCTAAACTGTTCTCAGCTTCTTCTCAGATTTCTTTTCCATTCATCTTTAACCCTGTAAGAGAACATTCCGCCATAGGGAATTGCGCTAATTGTCTTGACTACTCAATGCTCTAGCAAATTGCGCGCGACTGTGAAGCTGCTCCTCTTTATATCTCAAATTCATGAGACATGATTTCCTTCCAAACTCAGCATCTGCCTGCTTCCCTTTGCCCTTCGTGCAGCCAAGTACATCGGACTCCTTTCCCGTGGAGGCCTTCTTGCCTGCTTTACATCAATCGACACCGAGGGGATTCGAATCCCTGCCGGCAGAGCCCAATGGATTTCGAGTCCATCTCCTTAGCCGCTCGGACACAGTGTTTTCTGCCTGCATGTTTCAGTTGTACTTCTTGGGTTCTTAAGAAGCTTTTCTCGTCCATGGCGAAAGCAATCCGATGCGTACAAAGCATTAAATTTTCATGAAATAGCTGAGCACCATGGAGCAGGAGCGCACATTGCAAGCTTCGAGCTGAGAATGTTTTTTAAGCTGATGCATCTAGGGTTAAAAATGAAAAAAATTAGCTGAGCCATTTAAATGAAATTGAAGTGATATCTAAGCAATAATCCATTGAAAAAAACAAAATTAACACCAAAAAATTATCTATAAATGTAATTATTAACATATATTTTTTTTAAATTTATTTTAAGAAATAACCTTAAAAATATTAGGTTGCCTTTAGAAATAAACCCAAAATTTTAGGTTACCTATAGAAATAAACCCAAAAAATGTTTGGGCATTTATATAAATAACCTAAAGAATTTTAGGTTACCCGTGTAAATAAGCTAACCTATAACCCAATCGAAAGCATTTTTTTAATAACCTCTAAACTATTCTAATTATTTTATTTTATCCTAATTAGGTTACCACAACTTAAAAGTAACTTTTTTTACCTAACCTGATCTTAAGGGTGGTATTTCTGCGGGTAATCTATTCCGTTTTGCAACTCAATGTTGCGAGATCGTATCGGAATTGCTTTATTAAGGTTCCTTATTGCTGCGGCTGCGCGCGTGGTTCTATTGTTTTTGGCAGCTGAGAGTCGTAAATCGTATTGGAGTGGCTGCATGAAGGTTGCGATGGTGGTTTGGCAGCAGATTCTTCCATTTTGACCCTGATGAAAAGCGCTCCAAAATCGACTTTGTTATTGTTCGGCTTTGGCGTCGAGATCCGGTTAGAAAGCTTCTCTGTGCAATATCTTCTCTATGTAAAATCTTCTCTGTGGAAAAATTTCTTTGTGTAAAAATTTCTCTGTATAAAAGCTTCTCTGTGTAAAAGCTTCTTTGTGTAAAAGCTTCTGTGTATAAAAGCTTCTCTGTGTAAAAGCTTCTTTGTGTAAAAACTTGCTTTGTGTAAAAGCTTCTTTGCGCAAAAGCTTCTCTGCGTAAAAATTTCTCATATAAATGCTTCTGTGTATTATGTATTGGGAGGGTTACTGCATTATGCATGTTGGTGGGAGTGGCTTAGAAAGGTCTGCAAAGAAAAGCGTTGCAAAAGGCTTGGCCTCATCTTTGATGAGATCCAAGAAGAATATAGGTCTTAAGGCCTATCACAGAAGCATAGATATTTCTAACTCCTTCGCAATTTGCTAAAAGCATGGCTCTTGGAAAGAGTTTTTGCTGGCTTTTAAATGGCTGAATTCTTGGTCTGTAGAAAAGGCTAAGATTTTTTTTGCCATTGTTGCTAAACACCACATTTTCATACATATACTTCTTAACAATAAATATAGTGCATTAAATCCAGAGCTGTAATGCAAGAATTGCAGCCTGGAAGCCGAAGCAAAGAACAAAGGGTATTCCAGTGGTTTCTCCACTCATTTGCATGTAAAAGAACACTCCGCCATAGGGAATTGCGCTAATTGTCTTGCCAACTCAATGCTCTAGCAAATTGCGCGCGATTGTGAAGCTGCTCCTCTTTATATCTCAAATTCATGAGACATGATTTCCTTCTAAATTCAGCCTCTGCCTGCTTCCCTTTGCCCTTCGTGCAGCCAAGTATATCGGACTCCTTTCCCGTGGAGGCCTTCTTACCTGCTTTACATCAATCGACACCGAGGGGATTCGAACCCCTGCCGGCAGAGCCCAATGGATTTCGAGTCCATTTCCTTAGCCGCTCGGACACAGTGGTTTCTGCCTGCATGTTTCAGTTGTACTTTTTGGGTTCTTAAGAAGCTTTTCTCGTCCATGGCGAAAGCAATCCAATGCGTACAAAACATTCGATTTTTATGAAATATTGCGTGCGCCACGAAAAATGAATATTGAAAATGTTAAAATAACGACGTTTTACCTAGGTTTCAGCTATTTTTTTGTCGAGATCTACGAAATCCTGCGCCTGCGACGAAAAATGAGGCCGAGGTCGTCGAAGTACTGTACCTACCACGCGAAATTATTAACATGTCCAAATTAAAATTAATGATAATTTCCCAAAACGCGAGTGTCGACCCTTTCAAAACGTCCTTTAAATTCACTAAATATTGCGCTTGCCACGAAAAACGAGCTCCAAGAAAAACGAGTTCTAAAAGCGCCTCTTACATTTTGGGCCATGCCTGCTAACTTTTAGCAACGTGTAGAATATCCTATGCCTACCTTACTTTTTGAAAAATGGAATGTATCCTGCACCTGCGGTATAAAACGACATTTTGGATCTCCAAATATCCCGGATATCCCATACCTACCACACGAAATCGAAATAGCTCCAAAAACGAGCGCGGCGCACTGGAGGCTGCGTAATCGAAACGAATATATAGATATCTCGCATATATTTTTTGATACGGAAATTTACAGGAAATATGCGTGCCCCAATCCGGGCCCCGAAATGAGTTTAATACTTTATGCGAATCTGCGCGATCAAAACGAAACGATAAAATGTATAAAATATATTATATTATTATATGTAAATTTACGAGAAATACCGCATATTTCGATTGAGCGAGGCCTTTATTCTTACCGTAAGAACCCCTTAGTGTGGATATATTATATGTGAAGTTTTGGTTTCAGACTCCAGGACAGAAACAGACTCCAGAGACCTGGGGAAGCCACAGGTTCAATGCAAGCATGAGAAAAAACATGTATNTTATATGTGAAGTTTTGGTTTCAGACTCCAGGACAGAAACAGACTCCAGAGACCTGGGGAAGCCACAGGTTCAATGCAAGCATGAGAAAAAACATGTATATATAAAATAATATATCCTTTTTTTTCCTTTCTTATAGCATCGGCTAGCCCATGAGATGCGCAGCAACCATCATGTCAGCTTCCACAAAACATAGCAGCGCAGACAGCCTGACAACAGAGGGGGTGAACTCACGCGCGCCCCATTGTGGTTTGGGAATTCTGCGCAAAAGCAAATCGCATCTTGAGCGGTGGCCTGGGACACTTGGCGACGCCAAATTCCTTGCAAGCCGATTTCCTGCCTCAGAAAGTTGCAAAGAAGCAAGGGAGCAAGCGAACGCAGCCATTGGTCGTTGCATTAGCTTCAGGAAGCCTAAAGTCACCGAAAAAGGCAGCCTTTTTTCTGCGCCCTTGCAGCTTCCCCTTCTGTCATTAGCGTTGCGGCGCAATGAAGCATATCATAACTTCAGACAGCAAGTGGTCTGCGAAAAGTATCGGCTCACCCATGAAACGTGCGCTTGCTATTTTGCAGCAGTGTGCAGTGCAGTCATCGAAACCTGGTCCGCTTCACAGCGCGCGGAATCTTGAACTAAGAGCCCTGCCTCTTGCTCTGCGCAGCCTGCAGTGCGGGAGGCCCGGCTAGGAAGGGAAGAAACGAACCATGGATTGCTTATGATTGCTTGAAGATTTAACTTTTGCATATTGATGCCTTACATCACAAACACATGCAATCATGCTGCCAGCTGCTATGTATTTCTAATGGGCGGTGTGAAAATGGAGATATTCTTTTCGGAAGACCAGAAGACTCTTCTGAATAGATTCGGGGCACCTAGCAATAAGGCGCGGCAACGCAACACGTTTCCGGCATACTTTTATAGAGACACACATAGAGATTGAGAGAGGGACAGAGAAATATTCTTACTATTCTATATCTGTGTGTATCAAAAACAGTCGAACACAATCCGTCCGACTCTTGATGGTCTTTGGACACAATCCGTCGAACTCTTGATGGTTTCGTCGGACACAAATCCGTCGGGCTCTTGATGGTTTTGTCGAACGCAATCCGTCGGCCTCTTGATGGTTTCGTCGGACACAATCCGTCGGGCTCTTGATGGTTTCGTCGGACACAATCCGTCGGACTCTGGCGTTGTACGTCGGATTTTGGCGTTGCATACGTAACGCCCGACCTTTGGGTTTAAACATCGCGGCCATCCTGACCCTTGGGGGGCGCGGATTGCAATCCCTGAGGTCTGGCATTACACGCGCAACGCCTGACCTTTGATTTCCCCAGGAAGTTTGGAGTCCAGATGCTCACCCCCCCCCCTGCCTGACCTTTGGATCTTTTCAGGAACCCGGACTCTGGCGTTACACGCGCAACGCCTGACCTTTGGGGGGTGCAAGTTGCACCCCTCAAANATCTTTTCAGGAACCCGGACTCTGGCGTTACACGCGCAACGCCTGACCTTTGGGGGGTGCAAGTTGCACCCCTCAAAGGTCTTGATGGCCATGTTGAAATCAGCCCCAGGCCAGAGACTCTCAGACACCCAGCCTCACAAGTCATGCTGAGCTGGGCCATGTAGCACCTGCCACAGCAGTGTTTGGCCACCAAACCTGTTTTATGATGGCTGGTTCCGGAGTTGTAGACAGCTATGCCGATTCTTTGTCCCGTGCATGACGGGACTATAAAGGAAAGACCCACATGCTTACCCCACCCCTAAATCCAGCGCGGACCTCAGCCTACAATAAGCCAAAAAGTAGTAGCTGCCTGGCGGCGAGGCTTCGGGAATCCTCAGTACCGGTCTGAAATCTGCCGAGTTTTTGCGTCCATGCTATGTCATTCCAGCTTTTGAAACACGGTCCCATTTCTTAATTTTCTGCAATTCCTGCATTTATTTCGGGGAAAAGCAAATCGAGCCAAGCCAACTGTGATTTTTGATGTGCATCTTGCTGCCCTCCCGGTCTCGCCGCTGCAAAAGCAGACTTACAAGCCAAGCGTNGGAAAAGCAAATCGAGCCAAGCCAACTGTGATTTTTGATGTGCATCTTGCTGCCCTCCCGGTCTCGCCGCTGCAAAAGCAGACTTACAAGCCAAGCGTATAAATAAGTTGCTTCCAAACGAGTGGCATCAAATCTTTTCTAATGCGAAGAAAAGGCATCAAGAGAAAACAAGACTTGGATGCCCGAAAATTGAGAATGACTTGTACCATGCAGAAGAATTGGCTTTGGACTGGTCAACTACATGAATGAACATTGTACATTATTGTGCGCAAAATGTCAGTGCGAATTAAAGAAGCGGAAATTCATATTAGACCAGAGGGCAGGACATCACAAACCTATAGGCGTGTTTCGCCCTATGCTAGTCCAAATTCGCAAATTTCCGCATTGACTGGTCGGGGCAGCTTCGACATCTGAGCATCGATTCTTTCAGGGATCGAGCTTTCAACCATCCCTGCTTGTGTCTTCATACCTTGACCAGGCGTATGCTTTCATACCTTGACCAAGCATATGCTGGAGATATGAAATGTCCGATAATCGTTGTCAACCAATACTCCCGCCCATGTTCCGCCACCATGAACAATTTCTTACAGATTGACCGCCCCCCTTCCGGCCTGAAGCTGGCAGCTGCATAGTTAGTAAGCAAGCTGGCTGAAGCAGCCCAGGTAGACAAGTCAACGTCACCATTATTCTGACCGTCTTATCCAGCGCTATTCCGATGAGACACACACACACACACACCCACCAAACCATTGCATTGACATAAGAGAGTCTTGTTGCTGAAGTTGGTTTGGTTTGGAGTCTGTTGTGGTTTCGGAGTCTGTTTCCGGAAATTCGGTTATATTGTTTGGGGAAAAAACACGATTTAGTAGACGAAAAATTGCAGAAAAAAACACGATATAGCGTATGAAAAAAAATAAAACAAAATATTTTAGTGTGCGAAGAAATTAATTAAAAATATAATAGATATTATTTGAGGAAATTAAAAAAATAAATAGCTACAAAAAATAATGTTATAAATTATATTTATTCCTTATAAAAATATAAAAATATATTACGATTTAATACCAAAAAAATATAATTTAAAATCTTATTTTTAATAAAATATATATATTTGAGAAGGGGAATACGAAAAATAGGTAATTAAAAAGGAGGAAAAAAAAAAGGAGGGCGACCAAAAGAAAAAATATTGATGAGGAAATCCCAAATAGCAGCATTGTAGATGCAGAAAGGCATCTCTGTGCAAAAGTGTCTAGGTACAAAAGCCTCTTTGTATGTAAAATTTTGCCTGTATATGTGTAAGATTTTCTCTGTTTGAAAGCATCTGGGTGTAAAAGGTTCTCTGGCATATAAAACTCTACGTATTTTCAAGATGTTGTGGGCACAGTGGTTTTGGGCGCGTACATAAAAGTTTATGTAAGGACGTTTGTGTGTAAGAGTTTATCTGCGCAAAAGTTTCTCTGTATGAAAATTTTCGTGGGTAAAAATATTTGTAAGTAAAGGCGCTTGTGCGTAAATATTGCTCGCTGCAAAGGCCTCTTTGCATAAAAAAAACCTGCGCATAAAAATTACAGCGTATAAAAGCTGGCTGTGTAAAAAAACGTGCTGGGCGCAAAAGCTTTTGTGCGTAAAAGGTTCTGTGCGTAAAGGCTTTTTACGTAAAATTTTTGTATAAAAATTGCTCTGGGTAAAGCTTCTGCGCGTAAGAATTTCAGTTGTTAAAAGCTTCTTGGTGTAGTCTGTGTATATTTCTCTGTAAAAAAGCCTTTGTGCAAAAATTGGTCTGTGTAAAGGCTTCTCTGTGTAAAAGCTGTTGTGTGTAGAAGTATCTGTAGGTAAAAACGTCTATGTATAGCGGCGTCTGAGCACTGCGCTATGCAAAGACATCTTTTTGTAAAATATTCGTACGTAGAAAAATCTTTGGGTAAAAAAAAATTGCGTAAAAGCCTCTATTTGTATTGGCGTCTATACGTGTAAAAGTTTTTTTATGCACTAATCTCTCTATATAAAAGTATCTGTATCTAAAAATTGCTCTGTGTAAAGGCTTCTGTACATAACGTCGTTTGTTTGTAAAAATATATCGGTATAAAAAATATCATCCCATAAATAAAAAATAAAGGAATTATTGATATTGATGACGGCGGTAATGCGCGCAAGGTCCCAAAAATCGTTATCTTAGTGTTATTTTGTAAATTTTAAAGGTCTTCGGCCGTCAATACCGATGTTTTTGGCGTATCAGAAACCAAAAATTATGGTATTTATGGTATTCTTTGCCCTTGGTTATAAAAAAATACGGTATTTTTAATATTTTGTGGTTAATATCCAGTAAAAATATTGATGTTAATGTAATTTTCATCAGGTTATAAAAAATAATTTTAGATTTGGCTTTCGGAGGGTTCACCCGGGGGAGGGGGAGGGGGCGGGGAGGGTAGGAGTAGGAGGGGGCAGAGGGAAGGTAAAGGGGGGAGGGGGGACTAAAGAAGGAAAGATGGGAAAGGGGGAGGAGGGATCCTAAAATAATTAACAACCTCCTAAATAATTAGGCAACAAGGCTAATCATCCTTATCTTTTCTTTCAAAAAAATCCAAGGTAGCCCCGTTAAAGTTACCTTTCGTAATATTTTTCTTTTTTTCAATTCAAAATTTAGTATAAATAAATAATTAGAATAATATTAATTAAATATATATATATATATATACTAGGGTTGGCCCGCTGTTTCCAACAGCGTGGCTTTCGGTTGATCGCTTGTAGATAAAAAAATTACTCTTATTATTATTCGAAGGAAATTTAGAAGCTAAACCTTCCGACAATATGGACAAATGGAAAACGCACAGCCATGAAGAAAATAAGAAGATGAAGAAAATCAGAAGAAAGAAGATCAGATAGGAAGAAAATCAGAAGGAAATAGATGCAGATGCCCCAAAAGGTAGGAAAGTCACGAAACACTGTATTTTTCCAATATTTTGTGGCTCCGGAGGGTCGAAAGTAGGCTCGCTAAAGCGGCGGGTGCGGAGACATCTTGGCAGATAAGATATGAAAAATTATACGCCGTTGTGGCGAGTTTGGAAGTAAAAAATACTAAAATACCTCATGTTCGGACCACTTTTGGAAGTAAAGATGTAGAAAAAGTGCACGGCATTGTGGCGCGAAGCACATTTAGAAGTCAAAAGTATTAAAAATTGTCACCTTCGGAGCACTTTTGGAAGTTGAGCTGTCGAAAAAACTGCACGGCGCTGTGGTACGAAGCACATTTGGAAATAAAAAATATTAAAAATTGACGATTTCGGACCACTTTTGGAAGTTGACAGGTCGAAAAAGTGCACGGCGCTGTGGCGCGAAGCACATTTAGAAGTGAAAAGTCTTAAAAATTGACGGCCTCGGTCCACTTTTGGAAGTTGAGATGTCGAAAAAGTGCACCACGTTGTGGCGCGAAGCACATTTAGAAAAGAAAATCGTAAAAATATAATGGGTTCGGAGCACTTTTTGACGATTCGATGACCATCCGATATCGAAAAAGTATACGCCATTGTAGCGCCAAGCACATTTGGAAGTCAAAAGTGTTCAAAATTAAGGGTTTTGAGTAAATTGTAAGATCTTAATTAATTAATTAAACTAATAATTTCCCAATTTAACAATTAAACAATTTAACAACTAAACAACTTAACAACTTAACCACTTAACAACATTAACAACTTAACAACTTAGTTAAGTAATTTATCAATTAGTTAATTAATTACTTAAGGAGGCAAATAGATAGACAAATAGATAGGTCGACACTCCAACCACCTTTCAAGCCAAAAGTAGGTTCGCTCTTCCGTTCTTACATGAGTCACGGAAGTTATTTGGTAAATAACGCAATTGACGGGGTGTTCCTACCTCGTTCTCCAGCCCTGTAGCGGTTTTGGGGGAGACTAACCTCGTTTTCCAACGCCGCACTTGTTTTTAATAGCGAAATGCTTTCTATGCGATAACTACCTCGTTCTCGGGGTGTTCCTACCTCGTTTTACAGCCTAATTATAATATTTTCGAGAAACCGAGGTACGCCCCAATACTATTTTCCATTTAAGCAAATAAAAGCCGTCGTTCATATCCTATTAATTCCCCTTTCCTATAATTTATATGCCTAAATTTTCTGCCACCGCCTTCTATGATACTATACTTCTACTGCTACCACCACGATTACCACTACTACTGTCCCTACTACTATAACTACAACTCCCACAATAATTATTATTGCTACCACTCCTGCTACCTCTACTTCTACTGCTTTTACTGCTACTGCCACTGCTACTACTACTACTGCTACTACTACTACTACCACTACCACTACCACTACCAATACCACTACCATTACCACTACCACTACATACCACTACCACCACCACTACGAATACGACTACCACTACCACTACCACTACCACTATCACTATCACCACCACTACCACTCCCACTCTCACTCCCACTACCACTACCAATACCACTACCATTAACACTACTACTACCACTACCACTACCACTACCACCGCCACCGCCACTACCACCGCCGCCGCCACCGCCACTACTACTACTACTATTACTACTACTACTACTGCTACTACTGCTACTACCACTGCTACTACTACTACTACTACTACTAAAACTACAACAACTACAGCAACAACAACAACGACAACAAGTACAACAACTACAACGACAACCACAACAATAACGACAAAAACGACAACACCGACAGTGCAAGGACAACCTCGCCGCGCTCTGCCAGGGATGCCGAGGGCCTTGAGGCAGGTTGCGGTCTATGGAGTCGGATATGTGTAGATTATATGTATTATAGGTGGAGCACAATACCTCTCCTATAATTTATTATTCCTAAATTTTCCGCCACCGCCTTCTACGGTACTATTAATACTTCTGCTCCTACCACCACGATTACCACTACTACTGTCCCTACTACTATAACAACAACAACAACAACAATTACTACTACCACTCCTGCTAGCTCTACTACTACTACTACTATTACTACTACTGCTATTACTACTACTACTACTTCTACTACTACTACTACCACTACTACCACTACCAGTACCACTACCACTACCACTACCACTACATACCACTACCACTACCACTACCATTACGAATACCACTACCACTACCACTACCACTGTCACTATCACCACCACTACCACTCCCACTCCCACTCCCACTACCACTACCACTACCATTACCACTACTACTACCACTGCCACTACCACTACCACCACCACCACCACCACCACTACTACTACTACTACTACCACTACCACTACCAGTACCAGTACCATTACCACTACCACTACCACTACATACCACTACCACTAACACCACCACTACCACTACCACTATCACTATCACCACCACTACCACTCCCACTCCCACTATCACTACCACTACCAGTACCAGTACCATTACCACTACTACTACCACTACCACTACCACTACCACTACCACCGCCACCGCCACTACCACCACCACCACCACTACCACCGCCACCGCCACTACNCCACTACTACTACCACTACCACTACCACTACCACTACCACCGCCACCGCCACTACCACCACCACCACCACTACCACCGCCACCGCCACTACTACTACTATTACTATTACTACTACTACTACTACTACTACTACTAAAACTACTAAAACTACTAAAACTACTAAAACTACTAAAACTACAACAACTACAACAACGACAACAACGACAACAACCACAACAACGACAACAACGACAACCACAACAACAACGACAAAAACGACAACAACTACAACACCAACAGTGCAAGGACAACCTCGCCGCGCTCTGCCAGGGATGCCGAGGGCCTTGAGGCAGGTTGCGGTCTANCGCGCTCTGCCAGGGATGCCGAGGGCCTTGAGGCAGGTTGCGGTCTATGGAGTAGGATATGTGTAGATTATATGTATTATAGGTGGAGCACAATACCATTAGGATGGAACCCAAGTCTATGGAGTAGGATATATGTAGATTATATGCATTATACGTGCAACAATGTGCAACACAATACCATTATCCC
>BGPT01002685.1:356-52800 GCA_003297045.1 Symbiodinium sp. clade C Y103 | reverse complement strand
CCTTGATGATGTAGCGGTCGACCGCTGGACAGTGCCCAAGCTGGAAATTTGCCGGAGAGCTCGGCTACATTCCGGAGGACGACTTGGAAATATCGTTGGCTCACGGAGATTTTGCTAATGCCACAAATGGCACCACTTGAAAATTGATTGTTTAGGATTGACTTGTATTGAATAGCATATAGAATGCACTCATGGCTGATCGCTTAAGCCGATCCATTGCCGCGGACACGAATATCAAACGCCAAGGACATCTCCTTAGGCATGTCTTGTGGCTCCTCTGGAACTTCATGTATACTTAGCGGTGAGTGCAAAACCGAAAGGCAGCCATGATTCGAGCCATGTTTTTAATCGACGTTCAAAGCTCATAATACGGGCCATTTGACTGATTCCTAAGGTGTTTGCTCAATCTGCGCATCCACAGTTGTGCTGGCTTTGGGGTTGGTGCCAAATTCCCAAGTGGTAGTCAAGTGGTAGTGAACGATAGTCGAAGCACCGGCATGTACANCATCCACAGTTGTGCTGGCTTTGGGGTTGGTGCCAAATTCCCAAGTGGTAGTCAAGTGGTAGTGAACGATAGTCGAAGCACCGGCATGTACACAGGGGGGAATCGAACGACCGTCGCAAATTTGCCCAGTGGTACAGCACAGAACTCCCATTTGGCCACAATTTCAGATTCCCCAAAAAGCGTCACTTTTTTGGGAAAAGCGAAATCTCGAAATCCCAAAGTAATTGCACTTTTTTCGACATGAATTTGGAAACGAAGAGAAAAATAAGCAAAAGAAGATCTGGGGAGTCTAAAATGGCTTCTGCAGAATTCCCCAAAAAGTGGCGGAATTTGGAGATTTCGGACCCTGGCGATTTGCGCGCGGCAGCTCATGTGAACCCAAATCGTAATATTAGTAGTAATTTTCCTAATATATCTTTCATATAAATACCTATCTAATTCAATAAATTTAAATTAATATAAAATTAGATTCATAGTAATTTTATATATTTATTAATATAAATCTAATTTAATATTTTTTTTATATATAAATATTTAATTAAAATAATAATTCTTAATCTAATTTATTATTATCTTCATTTAATATACCAATTTTTTAATTAATATAAATATATCATAATATGTCTAAAATAATTTCTTCATATCTATATTTATCTAATATAATATTATTTAAATTAATGTTTAAAAAATATTATTATTGCACATAAATATCCATCTAATATAATAATCTTTAAAATTCAAATATATATTTCAAAAAAAATAAATAATAAAAATATTCGGCAATATTTTTTTCATATTTCAATATATTTATATATTTTTAATATTTATTTATATTTATTTATATATATTTTTTATTTAGTTATTAATTCAAGAATATATAATATTATATATATAATATTATATATAATATATCATTAATTTATATTATATTATATTATATTATATTATTTGAATGTATGTAATAGATTATGTGATTATTATTTTTTTTCATTTTATTTATTTTTCTTCTAGTTCAGCACCTCAATATCCGTGATGTTGGCCTCTGGTGCAAAATCAATTGTGGTATTGGCGGCTTCGATAGTCAATGATATATAATTTCATCATATTTCATCATATAATAGATGGTATAAAATATTATATTTTCATCATTTAGTAGGACAGTGTTGTTGAACATGCCAAACCACATCACAATTCACTTTTGAGCAAGATTTCATGGCACATTTTGGGGTGCATCTACTGGACAAGAACCAGCTCAATCTTTCGAGGGCTTGAGCATCTTTGATTTCTTTGCCAAATGAAAGATTATGATAATCTTCCCGCTTGAAATGTCCATTTGGAGGATATACCCTATTTCCAAACACACCCAAATCCCAAGAAGACTCACCTCCGCAAAAATAACACGAACCACATCATAAAATACATCCTACCATTGACAACTGAGCCATGCTGACTTGGGAAGCCGGACCCGAAGGGTGTTGGCGAGTCGAAGAGGGCTTGAAGCCTGGGACAGTATGGTTTCTAGATGAATCCTTTCTCCTTCAACTTGGGGGGTCTTCCCTGAATAGTTGGAGGTTTCCTAAAATAGGGGTACCCCCAAATCATCTATTTTAATAGGATGTTCCATTATAAACCATCCATTTTTGGGTACCTCCATTTTAGGAAACCCCCGTTTGGGATTTGATGAGTCAGCAAGACCAATGGTGGTTCATCATACAAAAATCGTGGTTTAGCATGACATTGACATTGGCTGAAGATGACGTTACTCAATTCAAGGATTTGTCTCAAAATGAGGGATATTCCAAAATAGCCTTTATGTAAGGGACATGATAAAAATCTTACCATGGTTTGAGGTTTCAATTCTTAAGGCAACATGTTTGAAGACCCCACATTTTTGACGCTATCAAACATTATAGTTGTAGTGGTTTCTCAAACTTTCACTGGTTGTCTCAGGGTATCCCCATGCTGCATGAGGATCCTGGGTTCCTGTATTCCCATACGTGATGGCCCGCCGTTCTCAAAGTGGTGATGACATGCCAGGTGCCATTGCATAAAATGCAACGACCCATGCCATGATTGTCTTGAAATTCAAGTCGTTTCTTGAGCCTCAATGTTTGATACGTACTTCCCCATATTTTTGATGGTTATATACGCTCAAAGCGACCAGCAGGTTTTATAAGTACTCCCTTCCCCTTCACATTAGATCCCTCGATCAAACATCCCCAGACCAGCAACAGTTCAACTATTAAATTCGGGGCACATCTAATACTGTAATACCATGATCCATATTTGGGAAAAACAATCATTCGTGAATACCAAACATGAATAAAAACACCTAGAATCTATAGAAACTGAAAATCTAAATCCACAGTTTGCCCATCATCAACCAATTGTGGCATGGTAGATCCAAAATATATTGTTGTGGATGTCCCATTTAACGTACCCGTTCTGATCGAAACTGCATAGCCCTTGAAGCCCAGCGTTCTCCGAAAAACTCTTCAGGAGCGACAGGATGAAGAGTCACGCTGCTGCTGGGGCACACCTTGTTGAAGATCGAAAATTGAAAACGGCAACTACAGCTGATTAATAGTGGTTGGTAATAGTGGTTGGTAATAGTGGTTGGTAATAGTGGTTGGTAATAGTGGTTGGTAATAGTGATTGATCGTGATCGACAATGGTTGAGGTGGATTTATAATTGTTATTAATAAACGTTAATAATAGGCCATACAATTGTTAATAATAGATAGTCATAAGAGTTAATAATGAAAATATTCAATAATAATGATTAAACATAAAGTTACATTAATGTTGATTCATAGTGATTTACAATGGGCACTTGTTTTTGAAGGATAATAAGACCTTCTGTTTTACTCGCATTACCATGGTTTCAAATATCTGTCAAGCATGTTTTTTTTTTTTAACTATGCAAAACATATCATATATATATAATATTTGTATATGGGAACATTGTTATTTTCCCCTGGAGAGATGAAACCTTAAATCCTTATCTTGCGCATCGTCCATTCAGTGTAGTCCTACATTCATCATCGTATCATTTGTCTACATAACTTTCCTTGTTGGATGCTTCGGGCCGTCCTTCTGGTGCCTGGCCTGTGTTGCAAAAAGCAGCAGGGCGACATCTACCGTAGATGATGAAGGCAAATGATGTAGCACGTTGCCTTATCGCAATGACATTCAATTGTATGGTCGACAAGGTAGCCACCAAAGATAACGTAAGTTCAAAAAAAAGTACAAGTTGTTGAGAAAGCTTGTTTGAGGAGATGAGCCCGTAACTTGGTCCACCAATAAGCGCAAGTTCGGGAGCTACGAAAGGCTTTCAATGAAGATACTAAAGCGGTAAATATCTTCATGTAAGATTTGAAGCGCTAGACAATTTCAAAACATATTTTGAAGCTATGGGAGAGTCCAAATGGACATTTTCAAGCTTCGAAAGATTCCGAAGAAAGATTTTGAAGCTTGAAGCGGCGCCAAATGAAGGATTTAAAGTCTCGGAAGGTTCCAAATAAAGGCTCCGTATGAGGATTTTGCTAATTTTGGAGCTTTGCGGGGGAGGGCATTTTTGTCGTTTTTCGACCTCCCCCTTTCTGGAGCTTTGCATTAAAATTACAGTTGCTATTTTTCCTACTTATTGTTTCCTTCCTGTCCTCCCCTCTGGGGATCAAATAGTAATTACACTTTATACATTTTCGAGAGGAAACTGGTTTCTGCAATACATTTTCTAAAGAAGCAATCCTTCTTAAATATGTCCTGAAGGAAAGCTGCCTCTGCAATATTTAAAGAATAAAATTGTTTTTGCAATACATATTGCCAAGGAATAGCTTTTGTAATGCATCTTTGGAGGAATGGGGTTGTTTCGTTTTAAAAAGGATTGCCTTTTGCAATCCATGTTCAATCATATGTCTCTGCAATAAATGTACAATCAAACGCGTAGTCTGACTTTGAGTTGGTTGCAACGTGTTGGAGGTTCTACATCGTTTTACGCATCAATTTTCTAATCATAATCAGGAACATCCCGTGCTTGTCTATGTCTATAGCCTATAGGTCTTTGAGCACAAAGTCAAACATCAAGTTATAACATGATATTCAACAAGAAAAAACAACATATTATAGACAAATGCTGAATTTCCATAAATGTGGCAAAATGGGGCCTGTATATTTGGTACTTTTCTGCTTTGAAACGAGTCAACATTGTTTGGAGATTGGTCCAAATGAGAGATATACACCAGCTGAGCGGAGCCAAGAGTCTTGCCCCATGACCTCTGACCGCTCTGCCCATCCAGTGCTAACATTTCAGGGGTGACGTCACGTCACGCGAGGGCAGGTACCAACTGAATGACGCCTTCAGTCGGATGTACATTGATCATGGTAGTGATGGTTTGGTAGGAGCACTATGAACCTGATGTGTTTGCGTGCATCTACTCCAACTACTAGCACAGTCAACTCCTTTTTGTTTGATTAAAAATGGTTGTTGTCCGCTGCCATGTGGGATTGCCAGAATGCAAATCTTGTAAATTATGGATCCCTGCAAATCGACACATTGGTAATTCAAGGAATATTTGTTGAATTTGGTTTTGTCTCAAAATGATGGATCTTCTCCAATATACAACCGTTTTAATGGGCAATTGAAAATGAAAGTAAATTATGGTATTTGGGATCTCCGAAATTAGATGATCTAGTTTTGCTGTGGTAAACCCCCCTCGAACATAATATACGAAAACTAGATCATATATATTGTACACATACATTGCACGATGTTGATTACTGTTGTGACTTTTGCAGGTATTGGTGACGAAACATCCTCAGTATCACAAGAAACAGCACCATAGGGAAGCTGGTATAGTTCATCGATGTTCATCATCGATCGTAGGGCACAACTTGGGTGTGCACCCCACTTAGTAAATGGGTTATACCCCCAGCCCTATATGGAATATCCATGAATATGCCCTATTATATATATATATATATGGGATTATATGGCATTTGTACATATATATATATATATGTATATACATATATATATATATATACATATATATATATATACATTATTATGTATTATAAATGTATATATGGAGGTTTCCTAAAATGATCTAAAATGGGGATACCCCCAAGTCATCCATTTTAATGGGAGTTTCTGTTCTAAATCATGAACCATCTAATCTTCGGAAGCCCCATTGATGGAAACCTCCAAGGACAACATCCGGCACTTCCGGCTGAGGTTCCGCTCCACTTCGCCGCGCTTCGTGCTTCGCCTCGGTTCCCACGACAGAAGCATGAGGAAATAACCTGAAGAAGGGGAGTACATAAGCAACTAATGGTGACTAATATCCTTCAATTGTGGTAAATTGCCAGCCTCGCAACGATCTATCTCAAATTATGATACATTACAATATGTCAATGTCCATTCAAAAATAAACAAGAACATATCATGATAATAGTTAATAGTGGTGAATTGTGAGTAATATCATACGAATAGTTGATAGTAGATAGACAGATTGTAAAACACTCCACATGGAACCCTTAATGAACAAACTATACTAAACCATGATGGTAGGTGTGGTATTTAGTGTATTTTAATATTATTGGGAAGGGATTGATGATGTCCACCCAAATAAACAACATAAATAACATCCTCGACGGTTACATTGGGTGGGTACCAGCTAAGTAGCAACTGGTCACTTTCTGGGTGTAATTGACCGTCCAATTCATTTGACATCATGATCATCATGTAACCATGGCTACTAGCCACTTACTACCGGTTGGGGTGATCCTCCACATACTACAACAAACAATGAACATGTGGATGTGCGTCGGCTCAAAACTCAAAAATACGGAAATATACGGAAATCAATTTTGTTTGGCATCTTTTGAGTCTCGTTTCGGTAACTGGCAAGAACATGGGGTATACGTTGGTGTATGTGTGCCACTTACCTCGTGGAGAGTCTGGGTCCCACATGGCAACTTGCCACAGCATTCCAGTGTTTTTGGGTCCACCAAAAGATGAAAACGTCCATCACTCTTCGAATTTGTTGTTCATTGGAAACATGGAAAAGTCAATAACTTCAAAACCTGAAAAATGGAGAGGG
The DNA here is from genome assembly GCA_003297045.1 of Symbiodinium sp. clade C Y103. Taxonomy (NCBI): domain Eukaryota; class Dinophyceae; order Suessiales; family Symbiodiniaceae; genus Cladocopium; species Cladocopium sp. clade C. The sequence goes on along the minus strand of BGPT01002685.1, from coordinate 46,191 downwards.
TTGAGCAATTCAATACCCTTTGGTAAACGGTAAACTAACATAGCTATGGAAAATCACCATTTTTAATGGGAAAATCAACTATAAATGGCCATTTTCAATAGCCATGTTAGTTTACCAGAGGGTATCTCATTTTCCCAGGATACCCATAAACCTGCTAGCTACTCTTCACCAGTCTACGGAGCTTGGAAACCCCACAAGGGAAGTCGCTGGATGTCATAGGCATGTGCCCATGAACTAAGACCTGCGGAACGGGAGGGGTTGCTTAGCGGTTGAATCCGACGATGATTGGCGGTGAAGAAGTGGGGGTAAGCAATCCAATTTACCATCCGGGAATCAAACATGGCTAGCTGGGAAATCCACGAACAAAAAAAATGGCGATTTGAATGGGAAAATCATCTATACATGGTACATTTTCCATTGCCACGTTTGATTCCCGGAGGCGAATCAAACAGACACACCCGCATATATTTTATTGTTGGTTGTATATCCCATGATATCTCCATTTCTATTGGTTGAATCTATACTTCGGTTGCTTAAAATCCGTACAACGACCATCTTCAGCCACAGCCACATGACATTGGCTGCTATATCCCTCTATATATCCCCATCATACAGCAACTGAAAGCAAAAAAAACATGAAAATAGACACATCCACATATCTATTATTAATATTCTTTCTTATACAATAAACATATCCAATGAAATATCCCCATGTCCGTTGGTTCAACTTTCGTTTTGGAACCTTTCAAGGACGAACCTTCGAAAGCTGCAGCCCGCCTGCGCCCAACTCTGAGAGGTCGCCAAAGATCTCAGTGCAGTCGCAGCAGTGTGGTGGGTCTATGGCAACCCAGCCAGAAAAATGGTGATTGAATCGAGATTTCAGGCATTTAATGGGATTTGATGGGATTTAATGGTGATTAAATGGTCATTTAAGGAATTTAATCGTGAATTAATGGTGATTTAATGGGAATGTGATGGGATTGAATGGGTCTCAATGGGATTTATGGCTCACCCCCGTTCCAAGTAAGGTTAGTAGGGGCAATGTCCACGTATGACTGGGGTGAACTAAAAAAAAAACACAACTCCTGGGTAGTGGGTTCACCACCAATGCCCTCTCCCAACGGTGAAACCACCGTTGGAAAGTTTGGACAATCTTTAGATCCCAATCTTGAAGGATACTTTTGATGGATTCCCCCAGAATCACACACACAATGAATATACGTTCTGTATCGTACATTTTTTCAATCAGAGAGTGAGTTCAAGGTGGGATTATGAATACATGTGAGTACCAGAACTCGAGAAAATCTGCGTTCCGCTGAATCTAAAACTAATGATCCAGAACCAAATGGTTCATAAGAACACCCCCTATTTTGTTGTATAGTACCCCAAAAAAGATATTTAAAAAGTAATGATTGTCACTATTTCAGTGGGATGTTACTTTTCCTGTCTTTTCGGAGGCTGCTACGCAACATAGCTATACCACATTACACCACCATCATGATCATCGTCGTGCTCCAACCACCAGCCGCTGTCCCCAGCCCCAGTGCCTGATGAAAACCGCTGACGGCCAAGCGCGAAATCACCTCTGGAGCCTGCGAGGGTATATATATATATACCTTCTGGTAAACTAATATAGCTATTGGAAAACACCATGTTTAATGGGAACATCCACTATAAATGGCCATTTTCAATAGCTATGTTAAATAACCAGAGGGTATATGCAATCGAAAAAAAAAAAACACATCGGGGACTAAGCAATTATTGGGTTATCATCGGATATAAACCTGTTGTCAATGGGACTACACATTGACTACATCCAATAAAAGAAATAGGGACTGTTTATCATTGGGTTTATCACATTCTTCGTATTCAACAGGGCAAACAGGTACAATTCGTTCAAAGATCATTCACCACATTTTTTACAATATTTTGGGATCTTACCATATTTTGAACATCACAAAATATAGTATAGTAAATAGATGTAAATAGTAAAGTAAATCTTTTTGGATGAACATGTCTAGCCAGGCATTTCTTATGTCTGGGCATGCCGTCAACTCCGCCACAAAGCACAAGGCCAAACCCTCGAGGCTGCTGCGTTGGAAAAAGAAAGGGAACATCAAGGCTTGAAATCAAACATGCGTGGCATTTCTATCTCCCCACTTGGAAAGGATATTTACATCATCCCTCACTCCATATCCTCTAATATCTCTAATATCCTAATGGTTGCCAAACAAGGTCTCATTAGTGTTTCAATACTATATCACAATTATCAGCATATTCAATCTTATTTTTACCTGTATGTCATTCAGACCGTGGATTGCTTGGAAGCAAGCAAACTTGGTGAAGCGCAAGCAAACTTGGCAAAGAGCAAGTAAACCTGGTAAAGAGCAAGTAAACTTGGCAAACAGCAAAACCGGCAAATGGAAAAAGGACCAAACAAAAGTCACGAGAATTCGACTGTCTTGTCACCAGCATTCTCGAGGTTGCTCTTCGCTGACGTTTCGTTCTCCCATTTTCTGTTGCTTCTCTTCGACCTTCAAGCCAAAAAGTGATCAAACATTATAAAAGAACCAAAAAAAAGAGCGACTGACAGAAGTCAGAAATAGTCAGAATCTTCACCAAAACCACTGACACCACTCAGTCACCAGGTGTAGCTACTGTCACCGCCCTCCCCCTGCCCTCCCCACCGACAAGAGTACAAAGACATCCCGCGGCAGCACGAAGAAGTGGGGATCTAACCTGCCCAAGGCACACAAGGCCACAAGGCGCAGGGAGATCATTCAGCAGGGAGATCAAGGTGGAGTTCAGCAGGAAGAAATGGTGCTTCTATAGTAGAGATTTTATGATACTTTATGGTGGTTTTGATGTGAAATTCATACGATTTGATAGGATTTGATGGAGTCTATTGGTCGTTTTTCATGCTTTTTCATGGTGATTTGTGGGGATTAAACCAACAACTCGTGTACACTTATGGGATCTACCCTACTGGTAATCTGTTTCATAGCTATTTTTGATGGCCCATTAAGTTGGATGCGCTTTCCTATTAAACATTGGAATCGTTCATAGGTATGTTCAACTACCGAGTTATCCAGCAAATATGGGGAGACAGGGAGACAATGGACAATACCAACTTGGTAGGACTTTTGCGTATGTCTGAAGAAGGAGTATACCCCCAAAATTATCCCAAATTGCTACTTTACTTAGGCATTTGATGATAAATCAGTGCATGCTGGCGGTATTGGATTCTTGGACCAATTTTGGGGGGTTTAAGAAGCAAACAAGGGGGGTTAACTATCGAACACGGGCTTCCAACTACCCATAGTTGGGGAACCCACAAATCAACAGGTGCCTTTTAATTGTACACTGTCTAATTTCTGGGAGTCGAGTATTTTCATAGCTACAACTATGCAAGGAAGCCAACCAGCATCAAATGACGGCATGATGTGGTGAAATTGCAACACTTCTTCGCTGCTCTCTTGAACCAGTTACTATTTCCTAGAAGCTCCGCGTCCAAACTTTTGAAGCCATCCCCAATGATGTGAAGAAAACGACAAAACCTTTAGTTCCCACACACAAAGTGATCATGGCTTGCAAATCAACTCGTGGCAAAGTGCCAGTGAGGTTTTAGGGCTGTCATGAAGATTATATCAAACCGCTAGCACATTAAATACTTGGCTCGGGTCAGTCAGTCCACTTGGTCCTGTGACTTTCACACCCAAATAGCAATCACATCTCAGGACATGGAAGGGTTGTCACCCTGGCACAGGCTTCACGCAGTTTTTTTCCGGTGTGACAGTCATGTTTCCGCTGTGGAATGCGAGCCTGCCCTTTCGCAAGCATCGCACGATCTGAGCCACTGACACGATCCGACGGGCCGTTGTCAGTGGCTCACATCGCAGGGGAAAGTTCCACCCAGCAATGGAGACTTTCTTTCACTGTACATAACTGGTTGGTGTTTTCAACCCCATTGAAATAACACGGTCAATGAGGATTACCTGGGGATCCGGAATAGGATTGAAAATAAAATATGCTTGAAAACACCAACGAAATAACCATTAAAACTGTAATTTCAATGACTACTACCAGGCGCCTCAAAGACTGCTCATGAGATCCTGACGCAAACGGAAGACATTCCTGACCCATCCTGGCCCCAGAAAATGATGGTGTTTCCAACACTGTTCATTGATTTTGATCATCTTCCTAAATAGGGCTGGAGTATGAAAAATTTGTCGAAATCCAAATAGGTCCACATATGTGAATTTACATACATATATATATATATATATGTTTGCACATATGTATAATATAATATAGCTATAATATGCTATAGTACCCTATGGTAATTAAACAAAACTCTGAACAATTCCTATTCTTAAGTTCGGTAAATCATGGAACTGAATGGGCTATACCTATATATGCCATACAGCTATGAAAGAATGTAATTGGCCGGTTGCGGGACAGCCCATGTTCACCCTAAGAAAGTGGAATTTACCATTCTCTCATCGACAGACCGCAAATCCAGGTGATTTGTTATTTAGCTATGGTTGGTATAGATGGCCCATTTGGGGAGGTATCACCTCTTGAACAAGGGAAGCTGGGGCACATTTTTGGACCCCTCCGGGAAATCCCCGAAGCCATGGAGGTTTACAGCTGGGAAAATCATGAACCTAAATGCTGGATTTTCCAGCAAACTATGGATCTGATTACCAAATGTCAATCAAAACAACCAAAACCAAATTCTGATGATGTCTCAATTGACTCAAGTCATAGGTGCAGGAATCCCTTCCCCTCATTGTCTAACAAAAAACACATAAACGCACGTGGAATGTGGCAGATCTTTTCTTGGTCATGTCCATGTTTCATTTTTTGTGGAGCATTGACTATGGTCTGGGAATGGACAATAAATTATGATATATTATATAGTGGTGTTATATATATATATAATATATATATAATATAATATATACATAATATAATATGTACATAATGTAATATATATATATATTGTAATGTAATATATATATATTGTAATATAATGTATATATATATATATACATATTGTAATATAATATATATATATATATAATTATTATATAAAATATAATATATAATATATAATATATAATATATAATGTATAATATATAATGTATAATATATAAAATATATTATATATAATATATTATATATTTTATATTTTATATATTATATTAAATATATTATATATATTATATATATTATNTATTATATATTTTATATTTTATATATTATATTAAATATATTATATATATTATATATATTATATATATTATATATATTATATTATATTATATATAAAATATACAATATATCGAATATATATATATATATAATATATATATATATATAATATATATATAATATAAAATATAAAATATAGAAAAAATATAAAATATAATATATATACTATATATAATATATAATATATAATATATAATATATAATTATATATATATATATTATACATATGTTCCAATAGCAGCAACATGGTTTGTGTCGAATTGCCATATCCGGAAATTGGATTTGCCCCATTTTTTGCATGAAGTCTAGTTGGGCGGCCGTCTCACTATGTGGTTCGTACTCATGATCGTACCGCTCTGGCTATACCCATCTAATATGTGATTTTCTCGAGCTATATAGTATAGTATAGTTTAACATCCATTATGTCCACTTGCCATGCGTGGGAGGCACCCTTGGAAGCGTTCGGCTATGGGTCAAAATCCTGGTTTTAACCCCAAAATAGCTGGGAATTATGAATGTTCAGCCCCCCCTAAACATGGTATTTTATGGGATGTCATTGGTTTTGATTCTCCATCCCCAAGTTAGTAAATATCACTTAGCTAACGATTGGATTCTGATTCATATAAATTTCGGATGATTAGCATATATATATATAAATTGTATAAATATCTTAGTGATGATTAGCATATCTTCGGATGATTCTAACAACAAGTAGATTGGATATCTCAGTAATATCTACTTGTTTTTTGACTCCCCAAGATCTGTCAAGCAACAGGGCTGAAGCCCCTGGTTCTCCATGTCGAAAGCATGGGCGCACTGGTGTCAAAGTCGTTGAATCGCTGTGCGCTAGCTTCCTTAGCGCATCTCAAGGTCGTTCAGGGGTTAACAATGTTTAACAGCTAGGGAAACATACAAATGATATGGACAAGACCACGTGTTTTTTCGGCAAGAAAATTATCTAGAAATGGTGGATGTTCTGTCTCCTTGTGCAAATTTGCTGGGGGGTACAACTGAGGTCACACCTAAAAACTGGCTTGTGCCTTGTACTTTTTGGGGGGATTGGTTGAGTCAAGCAGTCACGGATGTTGCTGAGATGTTCATGTTTACCCTCCGGTCATCGAACATGGCTATCTAGGAAATCCTCTGTAAGTGGGCTTTTGCTTGGGAACATCATCGACAAATGGGGTGATTTTCCGGCTAACCATGTTGGAATACCAGAAGGAAAACCTCCAATACAAGCACAACCTCAACTTCCACAACATGTTTATTCACGCTTCTGAGTCACGTACATACCTCACCATCAATGTACCGCACTCCCAAAGCAAGTACACAAATCCAAGTCAGTGCGCAAAAAGTATAATCCCAATCACTGGGGTTTGTAGTCACTTCTCAGATGGAGAGGTTTTGACGACTGGGATTCAGACAATTTTAAGATATTATGAAATTTAGCTATGGAACACTGCCGTTCTTAACAGGGATGTCATCTAGAAATACTTATTTTCCGTGGCTATGTTGGATTACCATGGGGTCAACCAGGAGCGTGCTGGTAAATATGATGTACAGGGAACACATACAAGGTGGGGCACCCAAAATAACCAAGAATTCGGGTTTGAGGGGGATATGTCTATAGATTTGGATGGTGTTATTGACCAATGTATGGCTACTGGGGGCCCACTATCTATAGCTGAAGTTCAGGCAGCGGAAGATTGATGGCCGGATGTTTTGAGACACTGCCATGGATTTAAACAACATGAGGATTTCACCCTGACTTCACCAACAAATTGGTATGGTTCAAAGTTATGGACAATTACCACAAACTCGCCATTTTGTTCGGAAAACACTGATGAGTCATTGGATTCTCCCATTGCGATGCTTCAGGCAACCCCGATGTCTGTTGATCTGGTTGGGTCATAATGTTCCCAAAAACATGGGATTTCAGTTTCATCCCAAAATGGAAATGCGCTTTGGGGAAATGATTATAAACCATTGGATCCTTGCTTTCCCTTAAATTTGCAGACAAAGCAACAGTTTTGTGGATTACCACCCCCCCACTTCTGCTGGTAAAATCATAAATTCCTCCTTTTCTTTTTGGTTGCTCAATCCATCTCAACTGTAATTTTTGCCGGGAACAAACACACCACTTTCCAATTCTTTGGCACCCAACTGGTTCGGGTCAAAATTGGGGACCCCCAAAGCCCAAAACATGGATTTGTTGATACTAAAACTAGACAAGTCAATCAGTGGTCCCCTGACCCATACCCCTCATGGTGTCATCTTCTGCTCCCTGCGACATCCCGCGCTGCCATGGCGCTGTTTCGTTTCTCAGCGCGCCCCACTGCCACCACTGGATCCGTAGGCCCCACCCCCCACGGGCATCGGCATGCCTTGGTGCTGCTGGGTAAACTAATCATCGTTCCTAAAACATGGGGATACTAAGGGTTGGGCATGTCCGAACATGGGAGGCTACCCTAGATTTGGGTCTTTTTAAATGAAATCTTGTGGCAGTCTATGTTCAAACACACCCAGTGCAATAAAAAAAGGTGAGTTAATGATTGTTAATGATCGCTAATGATGGGTAATGAACGAAGCAAGCGACACTTGTTGTTTCTGGAGTCTCTTCGCGTTTGGCGATAAACATCTTTGCTGTTTCACCAATATGTTTGGACCAATTTGGGACTGTTAGGCAAAATCAATGTCACAAAAGACTCAAAACCCTAGGAGTCAGTCAAGGTTGTTAGGAGCAAACTAGTTAATTTTGATGTTGGAGATAATTTTCTAATTATATATTGGTTAATTTCACTTTTAGTTTGTAAGGTATTTGTTTACTGTAACTTTATAGTTGACTTTTAAGGGAAAAATCGAGGTGATTTTTAATGGTAAAACAATTAACCTCAAGAGTTGCCTTGAATATTCCACTATTTTTGTTTGAATTTGAAACATGTTTATTGAGAAGACAAAGTCACCCCATCCATGGTACTTTAAATTCGCTCCAGAACATATCTGGTTCATAGGTCTTTCTTCATCATGTCTGACTGGTTTTTGTAGTTGTGCATGTGCAGTTTATTACAGCACAATTTGGGTTGATACAATTTGACAACAAACTATTTTCATTGCAAATAGTGCGGGTAGACAGTGTTTTGCACAACATGACTGCAATCTTTGATGGTTATGTTATGTGATGTGTGTTTAAATTGCCGAAAAAAACAAGAGTGAAAATCAAGAACATGAGGCATCAACGCATGGTTGTCGGTGAATGTGAGGTATTTCTTTTCCTTTGGTGGTGCTTTGTTAAAAACAATGAAGGGAGAATCGCAACCACCAAATCTGACAAGTGTAAACCCCAGGGTATGGATGTCAATGTTTATGTGTAATATTTTTTCCCCTAGCCTTTGGCTGTGATGTGTTCAACTTTCCATGAAAGATGTGATGTTGGAAATGTTTTGGGCAGATACGTTTATGTTTCCGGCCTCTGGGTTTATATAGATTGTGGAAGCTTGCATAAACACGTAACCAGCATCATCAAAGTTGCACATGATGTCCCAACATATGGTTTCAGGTATATGTGTGGTACCCTTCATTGCCTCACATTTTCTTTGTCGGATTTTGTTTTCAAGGTTTGGGTGCTCAATGGCTTGCTGTATTATATCGGGTTACTATATGGCACGTGGATACTATTTTGAAAAAAAACTATCTCTTTTTTGGCACCCTGTTTTTTTGACCCCCTCTCCTGTTTTTCTGACCCCCCTCCCTGTTTTTCTGACCCCCCTCCCGTTTTTATTAACTCCCCCACCCTGTGTAATTCACCCCCCGGCCTTGCCCTGTTGACGGCTCACCTTGGGCAACCATTAAATGAGGCCTTTTGACCACATCAGCATAAATCGTAAAGGTTGAGGTTGGGCAAAGTGGTGAGGGGAGTGGGGTGCGGGGTTAGGGTTTGTTGTTATTATTGTTGTTGTTGTGGTTGTTCTTCTGTTTGTTCTTCTGCTTGTTCTTCTGCTGTTTCTTCTGCTTGTTCTGCTTGTTCTGCTAATTCTGTTTGTTCTGCTTGTTTTGATGTTGTGGTGTCGTGGTGTGGTTGTCTTGCTGCCCTGTGGTGGGGCGCTCCGGTGTTGTCCGCCCGTGGGTGCAGATTGCAGCGTGCTGCCAACTTGCAGGTGATCAACGGCACTTTCAGGTGCCAAAACGCTGACGTAATGCAAGGGAAGAACGATGACCATTGCAAATCAAAAATAAGTATGCTGCATGTCTTGTTCATCTGGTTACGAAACATGCCCCCATCAACAACAATAGAACATAAACATCCAAGCTACCCGATCAAGGCTTACAGAGATGGTTGAATATAAATACAGTCCAATGGTCTTTCAAAGGACCAATCATAGACAGCCGCTAATTATGCCAGAAAATATGTCGTGTAAACCAACGTGTATGAAATCACCGACCAGAAAAAATGATTTTTGCGATGGTCCGCTGAATCCTAACAATCATGTAAAATATGTTTTATCGACTCACCTTGACGGTGTACCCTCCAGAATCAAGCGTGGAAGTGAAAAACCACATGCTCATCTATACTGGATGTCCCAGATACATCATAGTTTCCCAAGTTACAAACGCACCCTGTAGGCATGACAATTGGCGCCTCTTCCCCTTCTTCCTTTGGCTGCTCCTCCTTGCAACCCGAAATGGGGAAAAAATGCAACTCAAAGCCAAAAGAGTTAAAACGGGATTTCAAGTGGCCAAAGGCACATGATATGGGCAATGGTACTCAGAATAGAGTCCTGCTTTAATGTTTGATTCAATCGCAGAAACTCATGACTGGTTCAAACCCATCTGAAATGAAAGCCAGTCCTCGGCCACCAGGTTCTGCGGTGACATGCCCAGCATTCTTTTTCCTGCAGGGATGTTTGTTTCAATGTATGTGTTGCCACTATCAGCTAGACTTGAACGGTGTACACTGGCAGAAGCAGCTGAATTTTGGACAGTAGTGCGATTGAAATTCTATGGACACCTGGCGAAGCCTAATCCAGGATCCCAACCACGAACTGCACATGAGCTATGAACCAAGTCATGCGATTTTGAAGGTGCCCAGAGATTGATGGCGGTAGTTCCGCGTGTCACACCATCGTCAGGCTCAAGGTACTTAAGTCGTATTAAAGTCAAACACGGGGTGAGGCAACTCACCAGCAATGGATCAATGTTGCTGAAATGTTGTTGATCAAATTTACTTAGAAACTGTGTGTTAGCTCTCTGGATGCCGATGAGAGTTACATGAGGTCAATGCCAAGGGACATGAATGAAGACATGAAAGAAAACACCGCTTTTTTGCCTTTGAGATTATAAATGACAACGGAGTCATGGCCCCAATGAACCACGACCCCGTCGACCTGTCATGTTTCAAGCAAAGGTTCGTTCCAAATTCTAAACACAAAAACTGCCACTCAAATTATTTTGGTGCATCGTAACTCGAATGTCTGCAGGTACATTCCACGTGTAAGTCTTTCAGTCCAATGTGTGAAGTATAGATGCAAACATTCCATGGGCGCAAAGTGTGATTTCTTTCTGGGGCATTTCATTTCCTGAAACTCATCACAAACAGGAACCAATCTGACGAACCCAGTTTTCAAAAATAGTTCGGGCCTGGTCATCGTTTTTGGATCGCACCTTCATGAACAACCTGGATGCCAGACAGGAGGACACCAAATCGAACTCAAAATAAGCAAGTTATCTCAACCTGCATCTTCCAAGTTGAAGAGGATCCACAACATGACATTTCAATCGCTCTAGCAGCCCAGCACGCGTCACTCACTTCTCGTAATTGTGTACTTTCGCGTTTGGCTTTCCAATCAAAGCATCCGAAATCAAGTAAAAGGTCATTAAGATATCCAAAGCAAAAACATATTTGAGAGCATCGTTGGAAATACTCGGAACAAAAGTGTCATTCAGTTGCTCCCTGTCGGGTTTGGAACGAAACAGCATAAAGTGCCGCCAAAACGGCGTAAATCAAAACGAGAAAAAAGCCAGTCACTCAAGCGCGCTCCGTCAAGTGTCCATGTGTATCAATGACAATCACTGTATGCATAATGTTGTGGGTCCTCACTTTGCAGGTTGTCAAAACAGAAACGGATCCGATGAAGGATTCCTGTAAGCGTTTAGGATGTCACATGCTGAAAGCAGAATCGCTTTGAGCCCCATTTAAGCGAAGCAATAGCGTTTCACACCTTGTAAACTAAGTTGTGAGAAATCAAAAATAATGAATTGGTCAACCTGGATTGGACGATGTGGGGCCTGAGGCTGGTATACTAAAAAACAAACATTGAAACGGAGTTTCTATTGGAACACATATTTTTTGGAGCAATCAAGTAAAATTTTATGGGATACCCCAAAATCTTGGTACAATAGCACCCTGTGTAATATGAAATGCTTCCAAGCTTCTAAAACTAGTTCCTAAAAGTCTCTGAAAAGCCTTCACGCTAAAAATGTGAAAAAAACAAAAAGCCCGGGCCCAAATAAAGAGCAAGCTGTTGGTGTTAAGTCATATTGATAAATATTTGCCATAAATCGAGGTAGTGACACTACTTTGGAGATTACAAAAATTATTGAACAGTTCAACCGAAATTCTTTGTCCCAGTACCCGTGTGCTGCTGATTTTTTTGGTAGACACTTCAAATCATCTGCCACATCACCAGGAAGCCCAAGAGCACTTGTTGCAGTGCTCATTCTTCCTCGATTCATGAAGGCACACATATGGTGAATGTGGGGTAACCTTGGTGATTTTTCTTCGCCGGAAATGAAAGGACATGCAAATCCAACCGATTTTGGAAAACTGAGCACAAATTACTCAAGTTGTGACTACCTAGACCTTCCATGAACATATGAAAAGTTGGTAAATGTACTAAAAATTGTGGGTTAAGAAAATGCGCAATAATCCAAATTTTTAATTTATGGCTATTTGGAGGGGTCTCAAATATGACAAATTGCCGATTCTAGACATCTTTTGTACCATTCTCTCGGCCCAGCGTCAATGGTCCGAAAGGATGATCTGGAAGGCGCTGAATGATGGCACTGAACCAAATCATCACCAGGGCAATCGCGCAACACATGTACAAACTGAACCTGCCTCCTCGAAACCGAGCAATCCAACGTGGACACCTTAAGAAATTTAGAACGAAGAAATCAACAATTAGTGCGTACGGCGTTCCACTTGACCAGTCTACGCTCGATTGTGAAACTCCGTAGAAATTCAACTAAGAGCTCATTTGCACTGGCCCAGCACTGTTTTGTTTTCAAACAATGGATGACCGCAACAAGGAATCCATTGCAAACCAAACTGTTTAGGACATTTTAGGACAATGGATTGTTGAGGGTATGTGTGGGGAGGCAGGTCAAACAGTTTTACGCTGGAAAAGTCAATCCAAAAATTCAGTGTGCGCGCGCCAAGTGGGTGCGAAAGCTCTCCGATGCTGCGGCGCTGCGACGCTGCGAGGCGGTTTGGGGAGTTTTTCTGTGCGACCAGCGGTCTTTCCCAAGTTCGTAGTCATGGCCACACACAATTCTCCTAAAGAAATAAAGACTGCAACAGAGACAAAGTCAAATCTCAAGTGGAGTAGGTGTTGACAATCACCACGGGAAGGACCATCTGCAATGTTGCTGTATGAGCCAATCCTGTTAATTCAACACATTGTTCTAACTCTTGTTTTTTATTCAGCAAAAATTTGCGCAAGTGAATCCACAGTATCGTTCTCAGAAGCAACACGAATCAAACTGAATTTTGTATCTTCAATGTCAACGTAAAGAAAATACTTCTTGTCCTGAGACACATTAATCCAAAGTAGCTGAGCCACCACTGCACAGAGAGTCTCAGCTTCTAAAGTAGTTACTTGCTTCTTCGACAGCTCACCAAGCAAGTTCCTTTTGCTTTCGTCTATACCGCGCAGTGTGCTTCCGTAATCTCTGTTGATTTGACCAATGTTTTCTTGTGATACCTGCAAATGTGCAACTATGTGTGTTTATACATGCACGTTTTGGAGACACGACTTTTTTTTTTTACCTCTTGCGGCTCAAACATGCTCCCTTCAAGCCCTCGACCGAAATAGGAAACAACATAACGAGAGATTGCATGACATGCTTTTTGTATCTTTTTGTAGTTGCTCATTCAGAATTTACTTTCTACTACATGTTCCTTCCCATGCGAAACGGAAGAAACAAAAGCAACAAAACCATGAAAACTGGGACCTTTGTGCAAGATTTGTTTCCGTTCACTGTTCCCAATACTTGGTTCTGCACCTTGGTTTTGTGCATCTGGGGCTAGCTGATTGTTCTCAACTATGGAGGATATCATGCATTGACATGTTCATTCTGGATTATTTATTGTGTGTAAACTGTTTGCCCAAAATCACCGAAATGTCATCGTTTCAACTCTGGCATTTGTTCTTGCCCCTTGCTGCAATCTGTACCTGCGGAATAAATGTGACACGTGAAAGAGTCATTTAGATTCATTTAGTCATTTAGTCAGCTGAGATGAAAACGCAGTAGGGTGAAGGCAACCAACTGTTCAAATTGTCCGTGGTTTGGGCGTGGAAAGCCGATTTTTCGAATTTTTCGACGTTGAACAGCTATTTTGTCATATGGTTCTGACGTGGTTCCAGCGCAGTCCACTCAGGGTTTATTCAGGGTTCATTTTAATAGAACGATCCAGCATGTGAACTCGCGTAATCCCATAGCCGATAACAATAGCCTGCTATAAAAGAAATAGATAAACTGAGGACCCCCTAAGACCATGACAGGAACAACCATCGATGCAATAGGTTTGGGATTTCCTGGGTACCTCTATTGAGCAACAAGAGAGAACCCTACTAAGATACTAAGGGTGTAGTTCCACTTGCAAATGGAGATACCTGTGTAAAAGGCGGTTGCAATCCCTTTGTTTTACCCATGGTTTTGATCCCAACTGCGCCCCCAGGTACGTTAGATATCCCGTGATCCCCCCTACACAATGCATCGTTGATTGCTGAAACCCCCAACAAATTGGTAGGTTAAAATCCCAACCGGTCTTGTGAAAATCTAGAAACCCTCACCTGGTGTGCAGGGGAATTGATAGTTCCTTAACCACCAAAATCCACTAAGAAGGGCTTATCAACTGCTTATTTCCACTGTTCTTGGAACGCATCCATCCCCTGCGCCGGAGCTGCAAGAGGAGCACATCCAGGGACCGTTGCAGATTTGACGTCCGCCCTCACTGCGGAAGCCCCACTGGCACACCACGCCACACTCACAGGGCCCGCGCCTGAGGGCATGCGGGCTCCAACCAACTGGGTAGATACTCAAAGCATTTAATATAATAAACATATAATATATATATATATATGTATATATATATATATAATTACATACATATTAAATGTATAATATGTATATATATAATTATATAAATATATTATTTTTATGTATACATATTTCTGTATGTATATTTAGTATATGAGCCACCGTCAAAACTCTATGTCTTCGCCTTGCTCAAAAAACAGGTGCAGTATCGCTTTTTCCGGGCCCTATCACTAAGCATGGTTTGGCACTTATGAAGATGGAGAAACAAATCTGTGTCAGGAAAGGACAGGAAGAGGAAAGGAAAGGAGAAGAGAGAAGACATGAGTAAAGCGGAAACAAAATGGAAGGAAAAAGGAAAACAAACAAACGGAAAAAAAATGAAAAAAATACTTAAACAAACAAGAAGATGGAAGAGGTAGCTGCGCCTCCCATTCCGGAAGAGGAAAGGAAGAGGAAAGGAAAGGAGAAAAGGATCTATCTATCTGTGGTCTGAACATAGTTTGAGCAAATGGGTATCACCTAGGTATCGGCATTGGTATCCCTTATTTTGCCGAGGGAAGGGGGTGCAGATTAATCGAAGCTCATCCCTGAAGAAAGCTACTGCCTGTCTTTCCTTAGGATTTTCCTGGCACCCCCTCCTGGACAGTGATTGTCCCTAAATCAATCACTGGATTGGTTTAAGGGAAAATCTACAGGAAACCATGGATTTTACCATTAAATATAGGGGTTTCCTGCAAATTTTCCCTTTAACCAATCCAGTGAATCAAGCTATATAGTGCTTAGTCACTATTGTGGATCACAAGTCTTGAAGGGGTGTTGGCCTTTTTGTGAGATTTTAGCGTTTCAACAACAAAAACACTGAGGGAACGACGTGCCATGGAAAGGGATAAAGACACTGAACCGTGCAAATTCTTGTACCCCGGTGCTTTGTGTTTTCTCCAGGATATGTAGCTCCCTCAGCAGGTCTTGTATATTTTCTTCTGAACCAAACCCTTAAAAAAGGCTGAGGGAGCGACATGCCATTCAGAGGGAGAGAGAGAGAGAGAGAGAAAAAAAAACGTGTGAGAACAGAACTCTAAATTTAGATGCAAGTGAGGGGGGTGTTACTAGTCACAGGTCAGCACTACATCATCAGTACTCCATCATTACATGATATTACATGTGATCATGTGATCATCCATTGGTCATCACTTGCTAATCCACAATGATCAACTTCAGCTTTTTTAAATAACAAGAATTCAAACACCTTCTAGCGGCAACGCTATCTCAGTGTGATTTCCCCATTGGTTACGGTGAACCATCAACTTTGGGGATCGTCGTAGGATTTGTGGATTCGAATTGACAATCTCTTGGTCGCGACCAGCGGTAGTTTTCGCAGAGAAGTCTCTGCTTACTGCTTGTCCCGTACTTGTCCCGTACTTGTCCCGTACTAATACCCTCTGGTAAACTAACATAGCTATGGAAAATCACCATGCTATTCATGGGAAAATCCACTATTTCAATGGCCATTTTCAATAGCCATGTTAGTTTACCAGAGGGTAAGGGTAGATCACCTGCAACCGCGCCGAGGTTCCCATTCGCTTCGCTGTCCGCGCCAGCCGTTCCACTGCTTCCGCTTTTGGTCTCTGATCCACGCAGGGACACGCCCTCCCGTGGCGGAAGCTCCTCGTTGCTTGGGACGGGGTCCTGAGCTTCATCCGCTGACAGTTGCGGTTTTGATTTGTTCAAATGGTTTCAATGATGAGATTCAACGATTCAAGGCCTCATATAGTCTACAAATGTCTACAAAATGGCTTGATCTGGCTTGAATGTTCCCCTGTGTTCGATGAGAGATTAGAAGGTGAAGCTACAAGAACAGGGTGTACCCAGGATCTATAGCCAGGGAGTTGGGCTGCTGAATCATCCAGATCCCCAGTAGACGGAAAAACCCAATTACAATTACAATGTGGGGCCCCCTAAGATAGGTAAGTTAGTTCTACAATGACTAGGAGGCATGGTGGACATATTCACATTTTAAATCATTTTAATGGGTTTATAAAGGAACTTACAACTGCAGATCTCCCCCTTTGTAGCATAATTGTCCAACCCTGTGTTGTATTTTCATCAACCGAGAGCGGACATTGGACACAAGTTTTGGGGGGGTTCCATGTTTGTTCCTGGATCTTTTCTTTTGTGACTTCCCAAAGCTTGAGGAACAGAAGCGTCACATGGGTGACATGGCTAGAGGTTTGAATACTTGAAACGTGTCCTTGTGTCTTAAGAAGTCTGGTTTAAACTGGTTTGCGTAGAATATACTATACAGTATGAACCGCTGACTGATAAAGCTGGGGGTGTTCAACTAAAGGGACAACCATGTTGACAATAAATGAATACAAACATCAGTAAAAATACAGGTACAGGAAGGGGCACTAGCACCAAGCAAAATGTTAAGACGTCAATCCAACTGTAGATAGATTATACATCCATCATAATCCAAGCTTCAACCTACTTCTAAACCCACTTGTCTACATACAAAGCCCCTTCCATTCAATTCCAATGATTGCTGGATGGGGGAAAATTCCAATGATATAATCATATCTCCCTGGACGCCCCTTCCCTGCATCTTCTGCGGAGCGCAGGGTTTGACATAAAGCAACATGAGCCATTAAAAGATATTCCTATCCCATGTTGGTTGAGAGGATGATAGGAGTCCCGAATATGAATATGGGTTATGATAATCCCCAACCAGCATATGATAAGTCCCAGGAACAGCTGGGATGTCTTCCACCTCTTTGATGGTCACTGCGAAGCTCCAAAGTTGTGAAACTATTCAGTTTGCATTGCAATAACCCCGTGGGCTTATGAGAATAGAAACATATGAATCTCATCTCTAGCCCCAGGTTCTTCGGGACTTGATATGTATATTCCAGTGTCACATTACATAGTGGTAAACCCAATAATCAAACATCTCCAATTTTGCCAAAAATGGGTTGTAAAGGTCGTCCCCAAATGGCCGTTGTTTATGGCAGCCTTACCACATGTTTTTTTTATCGATGGATGATAAGATTCCATTAGCACTAACATCCCATCAAATCACCTTTAATATCCATTAATTCATACATTATACCCTCTGGTAAAGGTTTACATAGCTATTGAACATGGCCATAGAAATAGTGGAGTTTCCCATAAAAAATTGTGATTTTCCATAGTTATGTTAGTTCACCAGAGGGTAATATACCAGATTACCCACTTACCCTCCGGTAATCAAACGTGGCAATTGGAAATCCCCTATAAATGGAGGTTTTAATGGGAAAATCATCTATAAGTGGGGGATTTCCCATTGCCATGTTTGATTACCAGAGGGTACTTAATATACCAGATTACCCACTCACATTTGTGCGAAAACAAGTCTCCATCAATGGTCCATCTCGTTCATCATGCTCAGCCGTGTTGTTTCCCACTGGCGCCGGCAGAGCACGTGGCTTAGACGACTCGCGGTTGCCACGCGGTCGTTCCTTAGGCATGGAACGGAACGAGAACGGAAAGGCAGATGAGCTTTAGATATCCTCTGGTGAACTAACATAGCTATTGAAAATGGCATGGCCATTTATAGTGGATTTTCCCATGAATAGCATGGTGATTTTCCATAGCTATGTTAGTTTACCAGAGGGTATGTCAAACTATCAGCCAAGAAAGTATGTGAAATAGGAGTGATGTTGGTAAACCAATAATACATAATCCCCAATTTCACCATAAATAAAATAGGTGGTATAGTAAACCATTCCCAGTCATGGGTGGTTTATGGCATTGTTTTACCCACATTACTTGTGAAACAGGAATCAAACATCTGCATACCATACCGTATCTATCCCATGACACTGGTTGCTTTGAATGGGGCTTTCAAAAAAATGGGGGATCCCAAAGTCACCATGGTTGATTCAATGCGAAGTCTTGGTCATTTATGACTGAGATGATTTGGGGATACCCCCAAGACTTAGGAAACCTCCAAATAGGCATTCCTATCTGAAAGCATCGTAAACCATGATTGCAGTAGGTGTTACTCTCGCTAGTGGTTGCTTATTGGTTGCTTATTGGTTGCTTTCAAAAAAATCCAATAAGCCAGGTAGATTAATAATAACCCTCTTTTACAGCCCATCAACCAGCTGTATATTTCATGGCTCAACTGTGCTCACTTCCCCCCGGGATCCTGCCGCCACAGATCTGGTCGAACGATTGGGAAGGGGTCTGGCCAGGCAGGCTGAGCGGCAGCCGGCAGCAGCAGCAAGGCAACATAGAACCTGAGAAAATGGATCTGGATCCGATGTAATCTTCCCCAGAACCCGGGTAGAACTTCCTATGAGAATCAATCAAAAACGCGCCCTTCTTAATGGCTCAATCCGAGCCAAATGTACGGTATATGCATGTTTAAATACACATGTCGTATAGATAATATGTATAATTGTTATGTATAATCGCATGTGTATGATTGTGTATGTACGACTCTATGTAAAAGATCAATGATGGATCAATGTATACTGTGTGTGTAAATGTCTGTGTGTATATAATGTGATATAGTATGATATGCATTGTAATTGTACATGTCATAGATCCCAAACCTTACTTAAAGCCTGCTGATCCTATACAATCCCACTACAGGATCCGAAAAACAATCCCACTACACGGTGAGGCCCCTTAATTATAAGTTGGTTTAAAAAACCCATTAACTAATTATTTCCAATAAAGCCTAGTTCACCAACTTCTGTACCTCAACTTAGCTATTGTTTGGGGGCCTCCTCATCTTGTATCTTTTATGTTTTGTAGCAACGGATAGATGTTGAGCATCCCAATCTGCCATAAACCTTGTGCATATGGCTTCCTTGAGTCTTCACCACCCTCCAGATTGGTGACATTTGTCATTTTTGAATTTTACATACGATTAAATCACCCTTTTTGATGGCTCGGCATAGATCGTTCAAGTAGGTTATATATATATATATTATACACACATATTGCTGTCCCCATTATAAATAATCATTTCTGTTGGTTAAATCCCTATATGTTTCCCAGTTTTGTATCTCTTTCATATTCTACCCTCTTGAAGACTGATATAGAATGCACAAAAGAAAGGCTTTTTCCAAGGCCAGCTAAATTACACCGAAACCCGAAGCCCAGTGAAGTTCGGTTCGCACCTGAAAGTAGGTGTCGCGTATACATGTCAATACCTTTGTACCCTGGGGTAATTTATGTACGATGACCATTTATAGATCATCTACCCATGCAAGATTATGATTTCCGTAGCTATGTTAATTTACCAGAGGGTATCCCCTGGGGCAAACTCACACAGCTGTGGACCATATGTCACCCACTGCTTCATGTAACCATTACAAGTCTGCAAACGGGGTCTCCCAACACCCCAGTCACAGACGGTCGCCCCACATCTCACCTGCCAATCGCGACCATGTCGTCTCTGTCCGCGCGATTTTCGTTGTTGCTGCTGAGCCGGAAACTTTTCCAACGGGGCTACGCTATCAGATGGAGATTTGAGCAGCAATACACTGGGATCTCATTAGCAATTATTTACCTTAGTTCTCCTTATTGGCTTTTACACCCAGTTTATGGCCAAAATATATATGGGAACTTGTATTTGGGTACCCAATTTTCAGACAAACCAATGAACGGTTAAAAAAACACGAAGTCATCGTCATGCAACTCAAATAAAGCAGGAGGAACACCTGTAACAATGATGTCGATGCTTGTGCATACGGCTAAAAATCCCTTCTCCCTGTATACTGTATATCTGTATTAAATCCCACTCTAGAAACCATATGGAAGATATTGGGAGATAGTAAATACTGGGAGTGTTACCTGTGCGATCACATTGGTTTGCTCGTTAAACGTTAAACCATGTGCGCTGCTAACATGTTAAACATGGTTAAACCCACTTTTTTTTGCTGGTTACCCCCTGGCAATCAAATGTGGCTAGCTGGACAATTTCCCATTTCCAGGTTCCAAATGGTTTCCAAGCAAGAAACCTCCATTTACCAGGGATTTTCCAGCTAGCTGCGTTTGATTACCGGTAGAACTCATTATTTGATTATTGTCTATTCCATTACCATCTGGTTAATTTACATAGCCATGGAATAGCTGGCTAATTTCGGATGATTTTCCCAGCTAGAAACCTCCATTTATAAGGGATTCTCCAGGGCTATGTTAAATAACCAGAATGGTATTTTCCAAATATATCCCCCATGAAATCCCATTCAATTCCCACGAAATCCACCATTTATTGATGGTTCAGCCCCATGCTTTGCTCGTTGGAACCACCACCTCCAGCTGGTTGGAGTCGGCTGCCATTCGCCCAGCACCTTCCCAGGCGAAGAGTTCGCGAGATCCCCAACGTTACCCTCTGGTTATTCAACATAGCCATAGAAAATCAACCTATAAATGGAGGTTTCTAGCTGGGAAAATCACCCAAAATCAGCCAGCTATTCCATGGCTATGTTAGTCATAACCAGAGGGTATATACATTTTTTAATAGGGAACTCACCATGTTTCTCATCTATTTCTATGGGCCATGGCTTCCATGGCTATATTAAATTACCAGAGGGTATAGCCATTTCTTGGGGCAAAGGCTATGGCAAACATATATCCGAAACCATGATATCTTGGACAATAAACAATTGAATATCAAGGAATTTTTGGGCAGCCCATTTTTTTGATGCTTCCGCCTCAGCCATGAAACCTACGGGATTTTTCTTGAACGTATACCGTTTCAGCAAGAACATGACCCAATGTATAAACCATGGTTGATAACAATAAACTACGTACGAGCCTAGTGGTGTGTGAAGTCTCCAGAGGTGGTTCATTGAACCCCAACAAGAAGAATCTTCCTTCTTCCAGGAAGTTATTTAGTTATTTGATATTTGTCAGTTTTCTGCGTTCTATGATCGGATTGGCTGACAACAGTTTTCCTATTTTTTGATTGCTCAACCATGCGATCCACTGCCATTGGCCGGGGCATTGTCATTTTCCTGGTTGGCACTGGTTGTGACAAAGGCCTCATTTTCCTCCCTGAGCATTTTGATGACACGCTGAATGTTGTCCTGCCGGTCCAACAGCGCCAGGATGTCATTCTCCAGTGCATTGCTGTGCGCTTCCTCAGATTGCGGGAGGATGCAGGGAACATCAAGGACAGTCTTTTCCTGGTTTGGGGAATGCAGTAAGTTGGTGCAGAGAAAGAGCACGAAGCTCAACGCGAGGGCAGCTCGAAAATAGTCTGTCGCCCACAAGACTCCCGCCCCAAACTTGTGCGTGCACGGTGTCCGGTATAGACAGAGATCCCAAATGCCAATACCACCATCGGAAACGCAATGATGATGATGTTCAGCAGCACTGTCAACATGGTAAAACCATGGAACCAAGAGGCGGCTGACGAAGACTGGCACCACCAACGATAGCTGATGGGACAGTTGTCATCAGCCATGCAATGTTTACAAGAGTAATGATCTGCATAGTCTCCATCTTGCTGCTTTGCATGAGTGTGATGCTCTTGCTTTTGGTGCTGTCCGTGTCCGCTGGCGTCTGATTCAAACGCGGGGCATGCCCCCACAAATGCACTCAACAGGTAACCCCAACAATCTTATGTGTGGTACAATGTGTTTGTTTACCAACATTTACTACGGAAAGAATTTGTATGTAATTAGGTAACTAAGCGTCGGGGAATGGAAGGGGCAAACCCCCCCGTACTCCAAAAATTGCAAAGTCTGCGGGGCCCTGTACGAAATTTGACCCAAACCCATTCCTTGTCTATATTTTTTCTATTATTATATATAATGGGTAGAATACGGTAAAAACTAATACATGTGTATTGTTAAAACCACCACATATTGACTGGTAATGTCCATGATTTTTCTCAACCTCTGACTGAACCCCTGAATTCCACAACTTTGCCGGTGATCTTCAGACGCATATCGTTGCTTGTCTTCCATCATATCCTCATAACATGCTTGGTTTTTATTCAGAATGTTTGGGGGTAAATCCTCGATTTCCGGACTTGAAACCATAGATTTAGTGAGAAATCATGGTAAATCCCCCTATGAACAACATGAAACATAATTGAAGATCCTGAAGAGATCATATCGTTGGTAATATTCCAGTATCTCCTCATAAGCTGACGAATTTCATTCCCATAGAACTACTGACTAAATCCCCATGTAAACAACATCAAACCACATTGATTTTCCTACAAATACAAGCTTATTGGTTCACTTCCAATATCTCCTCATCAACTTGACATGTTTTATCACCACTACATCCCCATTTGGCTATGATTCAAAACCCTGGAAGCGCTCGCATGGTACCCTAAAATAGCTGGTTAGTGGATGTTAGTTCCCCCACTCATATGGATTTTTTTCATAGGCTTTGACCACATCCCCAAATTTTGTGGAAGGATACTGTCCCAACATAATCACATTGGAATGATATATCATGATGTATATCCAATATTTTCCAATATGCTGAATCTCATGTGTAATTTCATAGGCAACTTCACCATTTCATCATGTTCATCCTCCATTAAAAATCGCTGGGCCTTTCCGGCCGGAGGCTCTAGGAGCTGGAGCGTGTCCATGAAGTGCTGGAAACTCACGAAGACGTCCTGCCTGGACCAAGGAAGATCTCAAGTTTTTCACCAAAAAATTTGGGAATAGTTGGGATAAAACTCATTGGATTGGTTTAAGGGAAAAGTGAAACCGGAAACCTCGATATTTGATGGATTTTAAACCATGGTTTACGGTGAAGAGTTTCCCAACAAAACCAATCCACTGAAAAACATGAATATGGGGATGGGTCAATACCTATTATTATCACTTTTAATGGGATGAACATCCAGCTTGACCAGCTATTTTGATGTTCACTATATACCAGGGTTTTGACCCATAACCATGTGAACCAAATCAACAATGTACTAATCATTGGAATTTAAGACCCAACTTGACAACTGGAACCCTAGTGCAGTTTGTTCATCACTACTGCTGGATGTGGCGACAGTCATCCAGATTGAATGTGTCTAACCATCCCCGTTCAGGTTGGGCCCGAGGGGTTGGGAGCTCCATTTTGTAAGTGCAGAATGGTGTCCCCAACGTGCATTACTTACAAAATGGCAGAACCCAATGTTCACACACGGAAGATTTTGTTACAAAATGGCGGGCTAAACTGACCCCTAGTTGCAAAAATGGTAGCCGTTTTTTGCCCCAAATCGAGCCAACGGATGCGACTCGCATCCGTTGGCTCGATTTGGGGCCTTACAAAATGGTCGGGCATCAAATGGGATATTTCGTGGGTTCCCCAAGAATCCCCAGGGTTCCCCAGGAACAACCTCCGAGTCGACTCGGCCATCCACTGGGACGTCTTCTTTTTTCCGGCAATTGTTCCGAGCTGCTGTCCAGCGTTCAAAACTATACCAATTTGTAGAAGATTTAGCGTTTCAAGCCTTTGTAGCGTTCTATCATTTTATGCTCGTGTAAAGTTACTCGCGATTCTCTGCTTTGGTAGGTGTCCTAAAATGCTGTCAAAAGCGGCTCAAAAGACTAATTTAGGACACCTCTGAATGCGAATCCAAGAAAACCAATCAGGTACCCTACACTGAAAGAAAAAAAATATCTACAGCACCTACCATTTTGTAGAAGATTTAGCGTTTCAAGCCTTTGTAACGGTGTATCCTTTTATACTCGTGTAAAGTTACTAGCGATTTTCCGTTTTGGTAGGTGTCCTAAAATGCTGTCAAAAGGGGCTCAAAAAGACTAATTTAGGACACCTCTACATCTGAGTCCAAAAAACAATCAGGTACCCTGCAATGCGAAAATTGATATCTACAGCGCGTACCATTTTGTAGAAGATCCCGCGTTTCAAGCCTTTGTAGTGTTCTATGTCCTAATGCCCTTGTAAAGTTTCTAGCGTTTTTCTGTTTTTTTGGTAGGTGTCCCAAATTGCTGTCAAAAGGGGTTCAAAAAGACTAATTTAGGACACCTCTACATCTGGGGACCGGAAAAGCAACAATCAGGTACCCTACAATGCGAAAATTGATATCTACAGCACTTACCATTTTGAAGAAGATTTAGCGTTTCAAGCCTTTGTAGCGTTCTATCCTTTTATATTCGTGTAAAGTTACTAGCGATTTTCTGTTTTGGTAGGTATCCGAAAATGCTGTCAAAAGGGCCTCAAAAAAACTAATTTAGGACACCTCTACATCTGAGCCCAAAAAACAATCAGGTAGCCTACAATGCGAAAATTGATATCTACAGCGCGTACCATTTTGTAGAAGATGCAGAGTTTCAAGCCTTTGTAGCGTTCTATGTCCTAATGCCCTTGTAAAGTGTCTAGCATTTGTCTGTTTTTTTGGTAGGTGTCCGAAAATGCTGTCAAAAAAGTTTCAAAAAGACTAATTTAGGACACCTCTAAATCTGAGTCCAAAAAAAAAAACAAGTACCCTACACTGAAAGAAAGATGAAATCTTCAGCACCTACCATTTTGTAGAAGATTCAGGGTTTCAAGCCTTTGTAGGGCTCTATCCTTGTATATTTATACCATTTTCAAGTTTCTAGCCAGTTTTTTGGTAGGTGTCCCAAAATGCTGTGAAAAGGCGCTCAACAAAACTAATCTAGGACACCTCTAAACCTGAGTCCAAAAAAACCATCAAGTACCCTACACTGAAAGAAAAATGAAATCTTCAGCACCTACCATGTTGTAGAAGATTCAGCGTTTCAAGCCTTTGTAGCGCTCTATCCTTTTATATTTATACCCTTTTCAAGTTTCTAGCCAGTTTTTTGGTAGGTGTCCCAAANTAGGTGTCCCAAAATGCTGTGAAAAGCCGCTCAACAAGGACACCTCTAAATCTGAGTCCAGAAAAGATTAATCAGGTACGCTACACTGAAAGAAAAAAAATATCTACAGCGCTTACCGTTTTGTAGAAGATTCCGCTTTTCAAGCCTTTGTAGCGTTCTATCCTTTTATACCCGTGCAAAGTTACAGCGATTTTCTTTTTTTGGTAGGTGTCTTAAAATGCTGTCAAAAGGGGCTCAAAAAGACTAATCTAAGACACCTCTAAATCTGAGTCCGAAAAGACTAATCAGGTACCCCACACTGAAAGAAAAAAGATATCTTCAGCATCTACCATTTTGTAGAAGATTCCGCGTTTCAAGCCTTTGCAGCGTTCTATTTTTTTTAGCCGTGTACAGTTCTAGCATTTTTCTGTTTTTTTTGGTAGGTGTCCGAAAATGCCGTCAAAAAAGTTTAAAAAAGACTAATCTAGGACACCCCTAAATCTGAGTCCAAAAAGACCAATCACATACCAAAGTCCTTATTACAATGCGGTTTAGCACCCAAGCTCTGCTCACAAGACAGCCTGGCAACCACTTTAGTAATCACTTTAGTCCCTCAATCGCCCCTGCAAATTGTTTGAATCCAGCGNAAGACAGCCTGGCAACCACTTTAGTAATCACTTTAGTCCCTCAATCGCCCCTGCAAATTGTTTGAATCCAGCGGGGGCGGGTCCTGGACCCGGAGTCAAGTTTATTTTGGGAAATAAAATGAGGGGCTAAAGTGATGACTAAAGTTGGAGCCCGACAGGTACAAACAGCAAATGGTCCGATTCAACGGGGTACAAGCCCTACCATTTTGTAGCAAAAATTGCATCTCGGATATGAATTTGCGTTTCAAANACAGGTACAAACAGCAAATGGTCCGATTCAACGGGGTACAAGCCCTACCATTTTGTAGCAAAAATTGCATCTCGGATATGAATTTGCGTTTCAAAAAAAACTGGGGCTTCTGAAAGCCCATGTGTCTTTGCTACAACATGAGGTTGGGTTTTTAAGTTTTAACATGGTGATGTCTGAAGAGCAAATAAATTTCCTTGCTACAAAAAGATATTGGTTTTTAACATGGTGATGTCTGAATAATGTTCGGTTTTCAAGAAGGTTTCAGCCACCGAACCAGTGAAATCTTACAAAACTGCAATTCCCAGCCATTTGCTACAAGATGAAGGGCCCAGCCCATTTTTTGAGGGGTTACATAAGTGGGGCCCCTCATACTGGGCACAAGGCCACCCATTCTGTATTTGTAGTGGAAATTGGAACGGGGATGCCTTAGCTACAAAATGCCCATTTATTTCAGCAACCTTGAATCCATCCAGTTTGTAGGAGCTATGGCTGAACGTAATTCATCCAGTTTTGAATCCGTTCAATTTGTAATGGTTACTGATTGCCCCCTGCAAACCCCTTACAGAATGGTCGGGCATGGAGTTTGCCAAATTGCAAAAACATGCAAAAACGGATCAAANGTAATGGTTACTGATTGCCCCCTGCAAACCCCTTACAGAATGGTCGGGCATGGAGTTTGCCAAATTGCAAAAACATGCAAAAACGGATCAAAAAAAAGATGGCCGGGGTAGGGTCCCCTTACAATATGGTTGAACCCAACTGCAGAAAATGGTAGCCTAAAACCACTCTGTACGGGCCTTGAGGCCTATGATTCTGTAACAAAAACTTCAACGGGGATGTCTGACCACATTTACACAACCTTGTTGAGTGATCTGCAGCTTCTGACTTATGGTCATGTCTGGGGTCGCTAGCACTAGTCCAGTCACGTTGGCAGGGGCAGTGAAATGTTCTGTTTCAACATCGCCAAACTAGGTTTGTTTCCCCCAACTCATCCATCCAAAGATGATGTTTGAAATTCCTAAATAGCAACATGACATGTCCAGAAATAGGGTACCCGTGCGTATCCCAACATTACACTGTATCATCCGTTCCCCTACGAACATGGCCCCAAGTTCATCCATGCTATAGACAAACCCTGTGCCGCACCCAATCAGCAACCAGCCCACCTGCAAATGGCAAGGAAGCGGAACTGAAAGTCTCGCAACAAAGCAAAGACCTCTGTTGGCTGAGTATTGCGCTAGCAAAAAGTGAAGCTTTAACCAGGTTTCGAGGGGATTTAAACCAACGGACATGGAGAGTTTGCCATGTGAAAAAATGGTAGCTACATCCAAGGGGTGCATCTGAATCATAAACATGCGAACTATGTATATATATATATATATATGTTAAGAAATACCCAAGGCACAACCTGACGATAGTTGACAGGTTGTCATGACGCACAACTGTGGGAAAAACCTTCTTCGAAGGGAAAAAAAAACCCTGCTGCCGTCCAAGCCATCTCGTGTCTAAAGACAACGGATGAAAACAAGAAGCCCACCATCAGGTAAACAGGAAGGCAAACCATACAGAAAAAGGACATCTATGCACCCTGCGCGCTCACATCACCTCATCGAACTCACAAACGGGTCTTGACCAGCTGCAAGTCTGATCCTTCAACGACCGCGACCAAACCTGCCAATCGATGCAAGAAGGCTGCCAATGCATGATTCCGTTTCCTCTCCAACGCCCCATTCTGCCATTCTTCTTTTTTTGGCAAAATAAGCGCGAAGGCGCTGCCACGCGCCTCGAAGGCGCTGCCATGCGCGGGAGCAGCGCCCATATACCGTCTTGGGGAATATATAGTATGGGAATGGGTTCGGGGGTATGTTATATCTCTCAAAGGCTGAGGCTTGTTGGGGAAAAATCTAGACCTTAAGAATTGACAAACGTGGCGTTTCACCTGAACAAAAGAACATAGCAAGACGCTTGATTATCTTGACTAATTAGGGATAAGCATGGATGGATAAACCTAATGATTGGGTACCATAAATGACAGTGTCAGCTTTGAAATCACCAACAAATGATCCATCACGATTTCTGACGCATCTCCACCTTGAACATCTCAATTTGTTGGCTCCATTGGCCCCGGTTGACATACCACAGGCAGGTTACCATTGGATGTTCACCAGCTGGATGATTTCGACGGAAAATCTCACAAAGCTCGGCTGGTGCACTACCCTCTGGTAAACTAAGATAACTATGGAGAAAATCACCATTTTTCATGGCCATTTTCAATAGCAAACTGTTAGTTTACCAGAGGGTATTCTGATGAAGTTCTCTTTGTCAAATTTCTTGCAGCCTTTGCATCAGTTAGGGGGATGTTGACCCATAGATATAATATCTTGAAGGTACCTTTGAAAATTATGCACTTCTCTATCAAATTCAGAGCCCCTCTATACCCGATGGGAATGGATATTGACCAACAGTTTTAATGCGAATACCTACAGTATCGTGGTTTTGACCTAAAGCCAACATTTTGAAGGAGAATTGGGATGAATTGGGTATATTACAAAGATTGGGCATGCCCCCCCAGATGGACATTCTGATAAGGAACATAAACTACTGTGATCATCAAATTAAGTTTGATCAATTTTTGGGGTACCCAATACATTTCGTACCGTAGTTTATAATAAACCCTGCACCAATCATCAACCAACACAGGTTTCCAAGACTGTTCGAATGAAAACAAACCATGGAATCTTTTTTGATCAACCATGGAATATCATACATGGAATCTCGGGGTACTTCCACTTTTGCCGTTAGTTTGATGCATGAAACCAACTGGATGGTGAATGCAGCTGAGCCATTAAGAATACTCCAATCTCATCAAGTTTACTTGTGGGTTGATAGGTTTCCCTACTTTGAGCTGGTTCATAGTCCTCAATAACGCAGGTAGTACAACACCTAGCCAATCAACCAATCAACCACCGTTTATCAACTTTATCCTCATACAGTTGATGGCTAAAACCCCTGCCATTGCCTTTCTAATATCCCCTACTGATGGCTAGTTGACCAAGGTGATTTCAGAATGATCATATCCACTAGTAGTCACATTTACCATTGATTCGTGGTTAAGTTATTCCATTCAATCACCAGTAATGTCAACCCTGGATCAATAAACCCCAAACGGCTGTTTAATAGAGGGGGGTAGCATTTAAGTACTAGATGAAATGACTATTGGGGGATTCTTCCCTTAATTAATCCTACTAAGTACGTGGTTCATAACCCTGGTTAGTATAGAAGTCCTCGATTTGTGGGTTATCCCATCTATAAATGGCTCATAACTATGGGTGTTAACCACTTATTAAGTGGGGGTGATCCATAAAATATCCTTAACTTTTATGGTAGATACTGTTTGCCACTTAGTGATACTGTCAACCATCTATAACTTAACACTAAATAGATGGTATTTAACAGTATCCTTCCACCAATGGATAACTGTTTTTTAACCATATAACTGGTATTTATCCCATCTATAACTGTTTTTTAACAGTATCCTTCCATAGAAAACCATCCACCAGGTGTTTCTTTTTGGCGCACCTGGAGCAAATGATCCGTGGTGGGTCCCGCAGTCCTGGAGCTCCTGCGAAGAAGACCCAGAAATGGGAGACCCTCGTCATATGAGGGGTATATAGGCCATCTATGGTATATACCATGAATAAAATGCATCAAACCATGGTTATTGTACAATATTTCAACCCTTAAAAAATTAGGCTTCAACTCGCCAATAGAACTCATTGTAGCCAGAAAGGCTGGTGATTGAACAAGAATAGGTGTTGAACCATCAACCAATGGAGTTGAACTATCAAACATTGGCTTTGAGCTATAATATATAGTAATATCAAAAAAGAAGTGGGAGTTTTAGCAAACCAGTACTGAGTATGGGTCAACGTCGACCCACCGATGGAGACGTTTCTTTGAGACTATATGAGTGACTAATTACTATATAAGTAGATCTGCTTGCTTACCTGGAATGCCCCTGAGGGTCATTCTTACAGGTGGATCAACATCTTTAATCCCTTGCAAGGGTCAAATCATGCTGATAACCTTGTTGCTGCAGGTAACTTCGGGCAAACAGGTGTGCACCTCATACACATCACACTGCGTTGCATGTGCATGAGTGTACTAAAAGTCTGACTGATCATTCAATATACTACAAAATATATCAACATATTACAAAATACTTTTGGGTAATTCAACATGCCAATGAAAAAACACACATTTTGGTTTGTTTTCCCATTAAATAATCAAACCTGTTTTTTTAAGGGTGGTTTCCAATTGCCATATTTGATCTCCGGCAGGCATTCTGGACGAATCAAGAAGATAGTGTGATTTCCAAAGGTGGCATTGGCATTCCGCGTTTCAGGAGACATCCAAGCCAAAGGGGTTCACGTCCACAGCTTGTTCGCATGAGTGCACATGACTACGCATCACGCATCCAAAATGTCGCGGCGAAGAGAAAATGGCCAGAATGGCCAAAAATGGTTCTTCTGCTTCTAGCCATATTTTTTGGGTTTGACATTCTTTTTTAACTTAGGCCCCGTGCCAAATTTCGGTGAACAAATGATGGAATTCCCAACTTCCCAATCCTGTCTGAGGCTGGCAAGATCAGCATATCCTGGGCCAATGGCTTGGTGATGACGTTTGCCCCAAATGGCCCAATGGGGTACTCAAGGAATCCTAAGGACCCACGAAACTCGTGTTTTGTGGGATTTGAAACCATCATCCTTATTCTGTCACTGAGGGTGGGAAAACAAACGTCATGATATGTCATGTATAGCTACATATTCACGCAGTCACATCCCATTACCAACATATTCCCATCATCTGTAAGTCAAACCACCCACGTTTAACGGCTGAAGCACAATTCATCATTTATCAACTGTGGAAACATGGTTTCCATGTTTGATCATCAATGGCAACGAACATCCTATTTATGTTTTCTCGACTCCCCAGTCAGATTTGTTTGCCGACAATTGGGTCCCCGAAGTCCACTGGGTTCGAACAAAACACATATTGAAAGGGTCACAAATTTGGAGTATCCAATCCATTGTCAGACACAAAATTCTCTCATCATATCTCCAAATTAGTTTGTTAAAACTCTTGTTTCCATATGCGCCATGGTCACTTCACATGATATCTCCTTATTTCTTGGTTAAGTCCCTTATTTCTATATGATGAAACCCAGCATTAATTCCTCCCATTCTATACCCACCGAAAAAAAATATCTACACAACCCATTAAATGGAATGGCCCTATAAAATCCCATTAAAGATCATTAAAGCAGCCATGCAGCCATTGGATTAAACCCAATTAAATGGTGATGATGCCTGTCAAAAAATCAAATCCACTATGAATTATATCCCATATGAAATCCCACCAAAAACCCATCAAATCACCAATGTGTTGAATAAAACCCACAAAACAAATCCCATTAAATAATCCCAATCATGTCCCCGGAAAATAACTAATCCATAAAAATCCATTAAAAAAAATCACTTTCACTTTCACACGCATCAAAGAGCAAGACTCTTGCTGCTCATGCAACGGCTCCCTAATTGAGTTTGGACAAGAGACTGCCATGCAAGGTGAGGAAATCCATAGACATATTCTAATAAATAACCTAAAACCACCTAAAATCCAATAAAAATAACTTAATAAAAACCTAACATCACCATTACATCAAGATTGACATAGCCATTAGATCCAAGGCCAGGCCTTATGGAGGTCATTCTCCTCCTCCAACGTCACGTGCAGCGTGCTCTGCGCAAGGGCTCGTGCCGGCTGGAGGTAGCTGGGTCTGGATGATTTGTACATAATATATATATATAGTTATAATAGATGTATACTATTATACATACATAGAGTAATAGATCTAAAGTATCATATACATGTAGTAGTTACAACATGTATATGTCCAAACAGTAAACATCTGTAAATCTAAAATACGTGGAACAAACATACCAATGAATCGCAGACTGGATTTCAGGCCACTTTTGATGCTGCCCCCTCACATCATTTGTGATTTGTGGCGGTCAACATTTTTAGATTGAAATCACTGAAATTTACTTGTAACTTGATTGACTAAAGCTTACGAGGAACATAAGTATAGATAATGGGTTTATAAACCAACATATAACTGAGGGGCCTCACCTTGTAAATTTCCAGATATGCGCAAAGTCTGTGTGTAGTGATTTGCAAATGGATGTCAAAAAGAGTCTATATCTATTGGGGGCCTCTTAAGGGTCTGGGTGAGGACTATGGAAAAGGACTATCCCACAGTATTTCAAGCCTTATCTGACACTTCTTCCCTCCAATCAGGAAGAACAACTGATTTTGGGATGGTCAGGGATTGCCAAGCACAAGTATCCATGGTTTATCATAGAACACTCTGTGGCAAAAACTCGTTCAGTCAGGCAAATTCCTAGGCAAAAAAACCATGCACCTACACCTACCCAACCAAAATCTTACCAGTAGAGGTCCCGGAGCACAATGACTACACGCGCGGCTATACAAACGTGTCTTTCCAGGTCTTTTCCATGGTTTCAATCAGATTTGTCCGAAAATGCAGTGCACACCAATGATTGTTTGTCCAAGAAATCTCCTGCAAGATGTCTCAGATGCTGAAGGGGCGACTACGCGATCGCCCTGCGGTTCCGCCGCATACGAACTTTTTCTGCATAAACAGGTGCAGAAATCATGCATCTGTTTCTTCCGTTGCCAACCAATTGGTCCTGCATCTTTTGCCACCAATATGTCAGGGCATCGATTCCAAACCTTCAGCGCATTTTTCTTTTGGATCAACTGTCGATGTCTCGCGGCGTCTTTGCACCAGTTGCCAATTTCACGGCGTTGGGCAGGGTTCACATGACAGTGAAATGAATTGAAGCACTCTGTACTTGTAGAAACAAACATGCCATGCCTTATTCAACACCCTCTAAATGGTCCCAATTATGTCTGAATCAACCAACCCCACGAAAAACAAACAAACATGGTTTCTGGTGTGTGTGTGTGTGTGTAAAGTGGAGAAGGGGTGGTTCATCATATAGTTGGTTATATCAATAAATATGCCATTAATCCCCATTACACTCTGGTAAATTAACATAGACCCTGGCAGTCATCGGGATTGGAAGGTGAGTTTCCTCTAAAAATAGCTATTCTCAGGGTCGAACTGTTAATATACCAGAGGGTCATATCCCATAAATCCCTATGAATCACCCATAAAATCCCATGATAATACCTTGAAAGTCCCATTAAATTCCATTAAAATCCCATGAAACCACCATTTTCCCATGGTTTTCCTGTGGTTAATCCCATTAAAATCCCATTAAATCACCAGCTTTCTGCAGGCACGGCTCATTCCCATGCCCTGGGCCTCATCGCTTCGGGGATACACGGCGAAAACCCAGCGCAGGGAGCCGACCTGTTGGAGGGGAGGGATCATGTCCTATGCGGGACAAACATGGCTGGAAAATCACGACTTATAAACAATGAATGAATGAAAGAATGACTGAATATATATATATATATATATATGTATTATATATATATATATATGTATATATGAATATGACTATAAATGAATATAAGAAAATATATATGAACATAAATGAATACAAGTGAATCTAAATGAATGTATATTAAAAAAACACATACATATATATATATATGCCAATATAAATGAATATACATGAATATAAATGAATATAAATGAATATAGATGAATATAAATGAATATAGATGAATATAAATGAATATATATATATATAAACATATTTGCATATAAATATACATATAAATAAATTCATAGATAAATATATGAATATAAATGAAAATCGATGAATATAAATGAAAATACATGAATATATATATATATATATGAATAAAAATGACAATATATGAATACAATATATATATATATATATTATATAGTTATATATAATATATATATATATATACATATTTGAATATATCTTTCAACTCAAAAGAAATGATTTTCCATGCGTGACGGGCCATCTGCAGTCCCCCAATCATGAGCCGGGGACCCCAAGCCGCAAGCTTTGCTTTGCACTTGGCAATGTAATTGACAACGCGGAAGTTCAGGCAGCGCTTCCTTGCACCAAACGCAGCAATCCCAGGCACATCCCCATGCCTGCGGAAATCGCACTTCCTTGCCCTCCTCCTCCGCCATTAGTTAGTTTCTGCTATGCTGGCAATGTTGTGCATATTGGATTTGCGGCGTATCGTTTTTTATTGGTGACATGTTTGTT
The DNA here is from genome assembly GCA_003297045.1 of Symbiodinium sp. clade C Y103. Classification (NCBI taxonomy): domain Eukaryota; class Dinophyceae; order Suessiales; family Symbiodiniaceae; genus Cladocopium; species Cladocopium sp. clade C. The sequence continues at coordinate 11,590 of BGPT01002685.1, read as the reverse complement.
CGTTGTTTGGTTCAAATCCAGGATCGAGATCTGGAAACGGCTGCAGAAGCAACGAAGACGTAGCCACGACCTCAACAGAATCGCGCCGCCGGTGTCCCCCGGACAGGCTGCAACAGTGAAGCGCTCCACCTGGAACTGGTCGTGGGCATGCTGACGAAGCGAAGGAACCAGTTGCCAGATTGTATTCCACCCATCTAAAATTCAGATCGTAATCCCACCAATCAGGATTGTATTTCATGATGCTGAGATTTGGTTGCTTGCGTTCGGATTTTGTGATTTACTTAATTTCAAATTTCAACTTGTTCTACTGGTGCTGGCTATATCTTCTGCCATTGCTAGTTGCAATACCTGCTTGGTTGGTTGTGTTGTCGTGTGCCCCAAAGGTGGAGTGCAATTGCCATTGCTACCATCCCTACGATAATGTCTCGGGACCCAGAAACATCTGAGGGGCTATTTGGTTTTGGGGTCAGCTGTGCGTTCTGGGGAAGTAGTGATTATCTCCAGCATAGCATACGCAGCTCAGAGTTGGGGTTGTACCAAGATTTGAAACCCGACATTTCCATGTTTTTTTAATCAGTTCTCTCAATATTCTCAATTCTGAATTAAACTAAACTTGCCATGAAGTGGGGTATCCCCGATTTTTTGGCACACCCACGTAGACCAAACATCGAATCATATTCCCATTTTTTCATTCCTTGTTGGCAAGTCTCCCCAGAGATGGTTTGTTAATAAGGCAACATTTGTGTTTCTATGTCCAACTATTTCTATTGTTCAGAGTTATTACCCTCTGGTAAACTAACATAGCTATTGAAAATGGCCATTTATAGTGCATGTTCCCATTAAAAAGGGTGATTTTCCATAGTTATGTTAGTTTACCAGAGGGTAAATCCATTTATTGACACTTAGACCCTTTGATCAGTCACAAACCGTTTATTTGGGCCACCTCAAATCACACCTGAAACAAGGTCATTGTGGGATATTCTCCCTGCTAACATCATTCAATTGCATTAATGTCGTTCTGAGGCTGTTGTGTAATCTATCGAAATATCTGTTTTGGCTGGTTCACCTCCGCTGTTTTTTGGTTAAATGTCTTTTCCTATTGGTCAACATCCATAAACATTCACATAATGCCCTTTTAAAAATATTGAAGTTATAGGGGTTAACGCCGTGTTTTTTCTTCATTGAAAACAGAAATCACCAAATCATTGTATCCTCAACAGAGGTGTACTAGTAAACATATTAACACCATCATTGTTCAAAATCCCATTTTGGTTGGCTAAATCCCAATTTTGGTTGATTAAAATCCGACAATATCATCATAAATATGTTTCAGAATATCTCCAAGTCCTAATACGTAAATACTGCAGAAGAAATCCTGCACCAGTTGATATGTGGTTTATCCCATTTTTATTTGAGGGTTTCAACTTGATCAACCATCCAAGGTGATGCATGATTTCTTCCACTCGCCGTAGCAGCACGTCTTGAATTGCCAAGCGACACCGCCCAGCTGCAGAAAGCGATTCATCCATCCACGAGAGCCCCTGCGGAAGATGAGGGTCACATGGGTCAAACGAATCTTGGGGATTCAACCACTCAAAAATATGATTTAACCATATATAGACCAAATGATCTCATGATAATAAAAAAATCATGATTTAACATGACTTAAGCTTCAAACATGGTGTTTTAACAAGCACCACTTGTATATGATATAACCATCCAAAGCAGAATTAAACAACACAAAGTAGGATTTCAGCAGCAGCACTGTGGATTTGCCCAATAACAACACAGGAACGTATGTATATAATATAACATAATATATGCATTAATTGGAAGACATGGTAACTGGGGAATGTTCCATTGCCAGGTCGGATTCTGAAAAAGATTCTTGCAGAGTACCCGGAGTTCCGTCAAGGAGCCCCACATCAGAAAAAAATGCTGCGTTGTGATTTCTTTGTGATTCACCACAGATTCAGCACTAACATTACTGGACGATAAATTTCATGGGATTATATGATCCGAATTCTGGAACTCCGTGCTTGGCCAAAAGATAGCTGACCAGACCTTTGACCAAAGCTTATCCAGCGGCTGAGACATGAATCACCTTTCAATCCCCTTTGTGGTAGGTTCTATCATAAAAACTCAAACAACTACAAATCAATACAATTAGATACCTTACAGCTGGGATAAATCATAATCCAATCACAGGCTAAGCGTAGCTGCCCCAAGTCTACTTGGGATTTTCAAATGCTAGGCTAGGTTGCAGAGAGGAGATCATGTACGTCAAATAAAGTCAAATATGAACTAGATGCCGCATCTTGTTGAAACCCAGTTCCATACCATCAATCCTCAGGTCCATCACCTCCAATCCCTGCTATTTTTGAGTAAGTCCGCATGCTTGTCGCTCGAGTCTACATTATGTTGCCTAAACATCCATGGTTGATGCGCCATTAAATCACGATTTCTGATGTTTAAATCACACTTGTTTTGCCTACATCACAATTTCTGATGGTTCAATAGCTGTTATGTTTGCTCAAATCGCATCCAATCACCGTTTTTGATGGCTTACTAAATCAAAATTGTTGATATTTCAAATCCGCATTTGGTTCAAGCCATCTTCCATTGCCGTCCGCGCCTCAAAACACTCCGGAAGATCTTTCCTTGTTGGTCCGCGCTGCTCAAAATCACCTCGTGGGGGATCAATGGGGAATTGATCATCTAGAATTGGGTGTTCATATGTATATATATATATGTATATATATGCAGGGTATGCAATGATGTTGATTACACACCTTAATATCACTTATCACTTATCCTCCAAATATCAAAGATTGTTGCAAGGAATAGATAATCTGAATGACCTTACCCTCCGGTAGACATAGCCATGGAAAATCACCACTACTCATAGGCAAATCATCGGTATTTTCCATGGCTATGTTAAATTACCAGAAGGTATGTAAATTAGTACTGGGGATCATTCATTTGCCCGCCTAATAATCCTTAATATTGGTGATGGACAACCAATTGGATATAAAGGTTTCGTAAATAGGGTCATTATATATCCAAAATTAAGACCCAATCATAGTATTCAATTCATTACCTTGATATTCAGAGACAATCGATATTGGGAAGGGATACTCCCCCAAACAAAACCATGGCTCAATTTTGGATCTTGCCGTTTTGGATGCCAAACCCATCAAATTCCATCAAATCATCGCAATAGTGCCAAAATAGCCAGAAATTTAAAGATAATCATAAAGTTTGAGACAACCTCCGCGCGGGCAAAATATTGCAACAGATGGAGTCATGGACAGCCCCATATTTACCATCTGGTAATTTAAACATGCCTATTGAAAATCATCATTGTTATAGGTAAATCCGCTATAAATGGGCCATTTGCAATAATAGCTATGTTGAATTACCAGAGGGTAATAGTTTTTTGGATTTGTTGCCCCAGCCCTTCCAAGCCACTTCCAAGCCACCAGTCCAGGCTACCCAGCCACCATGACTTGTGCAAACGGCACAGGTGGGGCCGTTGGTGGACCGCAGGTGTCGTGTCCGATGTGCCAAGGGGGCACCGTCTGACGGGACATCGAAATCCAGCTGGAAGTTGTGACTCAAAAAGGTGAGGGCTTTTCTTTTATAGTTTCATAATGTTAGTGATATATGATACTATAGTGAATGTTTACTATGATACTATATAGATACACTATATGATACTATGTTTAATAATGTTTACTTCACATAGTATCATATAGTGAAATATTACACATAGTATAATATAGTGAAATATAGCAAGTACTGATACGTAATGACTAGTACCGTAGCGATACCGCATGTGCTTAAATCAGGAACAAAAATCACTGGCAAATGCAATGTTTAATGTACCAAAGGAGGGACAATTTTCTTGGACCTAATTTTGTTCTTCCTGAAACAAATGGTCTGGAAAAAAAACTTGACACAATACACGCCCCCCCGATCAATTTATGGAGCTGGAATTATTTTCAAGAAGACGTGACACAATACCAACATATACCAGGACTTCAACTAACCAAGATCCCACATTAGTCAGTAACCAGCATATGGGCAAATTCACTAAATTAAATGAGTCACCATTGGCACATATGTGGTCATCCCAGGTGCTCCTATGGTAGGCAGGGAACTGTCAGGGAGATCTGATCTCTAGTCACTCCAGTCGCCTTCCCCACAGCAGCCGGTGCTGACCTTATCCAACAGCTCATCATAATCGCTCATTCGACCTAGATTTCAGCGTTCAGCACTGGACCTTTTGATGGCGAAAAAAAAAACGACGTTGGGGTGCCGAATTCTGAGACAAACTCGTCTATACTTCCCAGTGGACGGGTTTATCATGGTTTATCTTGGTGGCCCAACTCACCTTGATCAGCGGCAGCAATGTACCCTCTGGTGGCATGGTATGACTGTAAACTGTCACAATGCACAGAAACGATGCTGTCATGCTGTGAATTCCCAAGAAATGTTGATCAATTGATCAAGGCAGAACGGATTCTACAGATCCTCCGAACATCCATTCTAATTGTATGCAGCTGTCCAAAATCTTAAAAAAGGCAAAGAAAGCTGAGTGGTTTCAAGTCCTTCTGAAGGCACGGTTGAACCCACAGAAGCAAAATGAATCAACATGCACTATTTGCGGCAGATGAAACTACACGACTTTGAATATGACACAAACTGCAACGTGACTTCTTAGGGCTGATTACCTCGACTAAACAATACTAAACATATGTATTCCAAGATCATTGTAAGGTGGTTACCCAGAATCCCTCAGCTGCTTTGAGGGACACATCTGTGATTCCCCTATATAATGCTTTCCTCAGACCAGGGTGACAGCTTGGTGAAACAAATCCGTCGCAGAATTTCACACGTCTTGATTCCTGGTGGCGGTGGCTTCATCACTTTCTGATGCTTCAACCGGCTTTTTATTGATCATATTATGGTTCAACTGACTATACGTCATCGTCTCCGCGCTCCGAACCAATTATCTATAGTGCAAGTTCATATCTGATTGTTAAACCACTACTAGGCTCCTCCAAGTAGTGAGTTATATGATGTAATATGTTTTACTCTCTCTCTCTCTCAAAATGTGTCAAAAGCTCGGTTGTGACCATTGGGGTATTTACCAAAAAAAAATAAGGTGCAGAATTTCTTGATATCACCTCACTGATGCTCTCGTCCATCGCATAGCAAAGGAATTGCCATCTCACTCGGCGCTTGCGTAGGCACGCAACATACCACCTCTTATGAGCAGGAACAAACAAAACAATGTGGAACAGGGGAACATGCCGCAAATCATGAGTTGTAAATAGGGATTCCCAACTTAGTTTTTTATCATGTGTGACACAGTTGCAAGGTGCAACCCCCCAAAAAATGTAGCTATACGTCAATACAAGTATATACTTGTATCTCCATAAGCCCTAGTGATTCCCATTATATCCCACTATCATCCATTTTCATCCATGTTAAGGGATGTATGTACTTGCCTATACTAATTGTGAATCCTCCCTAGATGTCTCCATCATATATATATATATATTGATATATATATTTATATATAGATATAGATATTGATATATATATATATATATACATACAGTATATATACATATACATTCCATAATATTCCCGTTATATCCGTCATTTCACCTCCACAAACAAAACAACGGTTTCCCATCAAATCCCATCAACGACTCCGGTGTCGCCGTGGTTTCCAGGCACCCAAACCATGGTCATATTTGCGGAAGAGAAACATGGCCTGGCGCCGCGGGACTGATGGGTACTAACTAATCAACAGAGCTGCTTTGTTCATGGTTCCATCTTGGGTTAACTCCCCCAAACCAACCACCAGAAAGGGCGGCAGGGACTGCTTGCTTCTTAGTGCTTAGGTATCCACAAATCCGAATCGTTCCCGAACCGCTGGGTAGTTGAAACCCGATCTATATGTATATAATTATGTATATTTTATGATATTAGAAGTCCATCTTATAGGCAGATTTTCTAATTATTTCTATCTCCAGAACCCTTACAGTAAATTGTTTAAGCCATTGTAAAAAATATCAGGGGTCCTCATATTCACTGCTGAAATCACCATTTTGATTGGATAGACAAATCCCAAAGTGGGTTATCTATTCCACTATTTATCCCACTATCTGTTCCTTAAAATCCCATTTGTTCCCCGCTGTTTGTTGGTGAAATCACTATAGATTCTATAAAATCACCAAGAAATCCCTGTTCTGCTCACCATTTCATCACCAGTTCATCAACCCTCTATGGATCCCCACCCGTTCGAAACCCAACTTCTGGAAGGCGTTGGCCATCAGCTCGGGCATCCTCAGCTCAGGGGGGACCTTCTTTGCCCGGAAAACCTGGGGGAATTTTACCATTCAAAAATGGTCGTGTCACCCGCCAAAGTGGTGGTTCCACCACTAACATTGGTGGTTTTACCAGCAAAAATGGTGCTTCACCACAAGAAACATGTGGAGTTCACCTGCGAAACTTTGCGATTTCAGGGATTTAACTTAACCATGAACAATGGCGGTTGAAGCAAGCAAACATCGTGGTTGAAGCATGCAATGATGGAAACAATGGGCATTGAACTGGCACAACATGGATTTACTCTAGTTTCCTATCAGTTTTTGGATATTTTTGATTGGGAATGTTGTTATTCAAACATCAAACCTCTGGAGATTTGGGATGAGATGACTGATTGGTGTTTTATATCACCCATCTACTAAGTCTTACTAAGTAGTTGTAAGACAAAACTTGGTGGGGTGTCAAATCTCCAATGTTTGCTGGTGAAAAGTTTCAAATCTTCACTTTTGCATGTTCTCCCCTTTTTCTTGAACTTTCTTGTCGTTAGTTTTTTCTGGTCGCATGAAAACCACCTTTGGACGCTGTGCACTGTGGGGGGAGGGAGACGATGGCCTTCTATGGAAGTTCATCCACCCGAGAAGATACAATGGTGCTGTGACATAGAGTTTGCTTGGTATTTTACAATTCAAACCTATGTTGCAAGATCATACACTGGTTACTAGATCCCCAGCGATGGTTTGGGGCATGTTGAAACATTGGGAACATCGATGCATCAGTGTCGCGGTGCCGGTGCTCGTGCTGCTGCGCCTCTTCCACAGTGGTACTCGTGACCGGCGCGTGGGAAAGCTCATGGCCGGCAGCGAGTGCTGTCGTGTGTCACCACGAGTAACCCACTTCCAGATTCCGCCAGCCTATTCTTTGGCCCGACTATAGTAATGCCACGGCACTCCAGTTCAGCACTCTACTGTGAGGTGTTGCAGATACAAACTTCAATGCTCCCAGCAACGTTTGAATGGCACTGTCGTCCAAACGCTGTGTGGCCCCGTCCACGAAGAATGGCGCCCCGCTCGCCGAATTGGCCTGGTACCCGGCCAAGAATGGCGCGAGCAGTCCTTCGCCTGCCAAGCTCCCAATTTCTCCCTAACTATGGCGCTGCAAAAGCCTACTCCCACCTCCCCGGTCACAAGCAAGCGAACATCACAACAGTAGAAACCATCTCCATGCCATGCTGCTTTGATCCCCACATTTCTCTCTTCACTCTGTNCCCGGTCACAAGCAAGCGAACATCACAACAGTAGAAACCATCTCCATGCCATGCTGCTTTGATCCCCACATTTCTCTCTTCACTCTGTCTCTGGCCTTTTCCATAGCTACCTTGAATAATCAGAGGGGAGAGGTTTCCTGAGCATTTTCCCATCATCCAGTTCCGGGAATCCTACAATCTTTTTTGGGGCATGAGTTCAACAGATGTCATCGCTTGTGGCATCATGGGGCGTTCACCCACAACAAAGGGGAATATAACATGATTACCACCATGTATGAATGTACATATACTGCCATATCAACAGCTGCAAATTAGTAGCTAAGTGGGTAAATGATAATACAACCTTCGGATGAATCTTGACCCCTCATATTTGTTGGGTGGTTGTCTAGTAAAATCCCTGGTGAATGAAGCCTGGTTTGTTGATGATTCATATGGGGATGGCCGGTCTAAAAAGGCTTAAAATCAACCTCTGGATGGTCCGAAATTCTGGGAAGCTGCCGGGTACCTCTGGCCCGAAGATACCCTGAAGTGACTAGTTGGGGGTACTCTCGCACTTTGTCCTGACGACCGCTTTCACGAAACAAACCACCCGCGATCTGAGTTGTAAGGGATCCACCAAAACTGCCTCGCCAGAAAGAGCGAACCACTCCTATAACCAATCCATCTAAACAGAAACTTTGACCCATTCGCGTATTTTATCAAGCTCATCCCCATATGAGTCATTCACCTTTTTTTCCCTCTGGCTGATTGTCCTGTAACCAGGGTTCATTAACTCGAGATGTGTAAGTCAAGGTTCATACGGGGTTGCTACTATCATCTGCCCACTTACAAACAAATTAGAAACTATTGATATGGCAGGATAACATACAGTAGCTACAAACAATCACTATCTATGATAGGCAAATCATCTACAAATGGACCATTTGCCAGAGCTATGTAAAATTGCCAGAAAGTATATAGCATTTTGTTAATATCACATTTTTTTTATGGTTCCATCCCCATTAATCATTCATCAGCGTAAAATCCCGTGAAACCACCACCGTTCCCAACGGCTCTGGGATCCCGCGCCGCTCACGTCGTTTGACGTAACCCGCGCTCATCGTGTTTACCTCATAGGTCGGGAGGTCAACAGCATGTAAAGAGAAGCCCTCAAAACTGGCAATCAGTTTTTTTTGGGGGGTTTAAATATGATATATGATGTATATATATATATAATGTATATATATATAATTATATATATATATCTATATATATATATATATATTAATATAGTTATATATATTAATCTATTAACATATATTAATATATTAACATATATATATATTAATATACTAATATATATATTAATATACTAATATATATATATATATTAATATACTAATATATTAATATATTAATATATTAATATATTAATATATATATATATATTAGTATATATATATATACGTATACCAATTTTGGATTGATGTTTCTGCTTGTTGTCTTCAAGCATGTTCATGCAACATTCTTGGAGGTGTGACATGTTTTCGATGTTGGGGACGCAAGTCCCAGTCAGGGTAAGTCCAAGAATGACTGGAGAAGTGGGCAACCCCTGTGATGTAATCATTATATCAAATGGTGTTGATATGGCATGATCGTTACGGGAATCTTGTTTTCTTCATCCAGACTAAAACCCCAAATATATATATATATATATATATGTATACGAGTATTTACATATATATATATATAAATATACATAGATATAATATGGGTTTCTCTGAAAATGGGGTTCCCCGGGAACCCCACATTTCATGCAGTAAAACTTATTTCCCTTCCTGGAATTACCATAATGAGCCAGAAAGTGATGGTAAATCTACCATTTTTGCAGTCCCCGTCGCTCCTTGAGTCTGCGGGTGCCCAAAATCAGGTCCAGTGACGGCCCCAATATTCCTCAAAACACGCTTCAATATTTTGAATGGATATCATGGGGAAATTATGGATTCTAGCAAACCAACATGTTCATTTAACCAAAACATGTCGGGATAATCGGGATGTATCATGAACAATATGATATTTAATTGGGCGTGTCTGAAAACGGATAAACACCCTTGACATATGTGGATTTTTATTAAAAAAAAAACAGATGCCGTACCATCTGATTATTCAACATAGCGATGGAAAATCACCATTTTAATATATTTAAATATATATATATATATATATTCTATATATAGGTAAACATCATACATCATCTATAAACGGGCCATTTTCCAAAGCTATCTTAAACAACGACAGGGTGGATACACTTGGCAGAATTTCCCAAGAGAATGCCATCTCCTAGCTGGGACAAATTGCGCGAAGAGACGCGAAAGTGTGGGAAAGAGGAGTCGAAGCACACGGCTACCTGACCAGGAAACGCAGATTGATCGCCTTGGAACCTGGACGATGTACCTTAAGAAAGAAAACATCATAAAGGGCAATGGAAAATACCCTCCGGTAATTTAACATAGCTATTGACCATGACCATTTATAGTTGATTTTCCCATGAAAAATGGTGATTTCCCATAGCAAACTGTGAGTTTACCGCAGGGTATACCATCAACATGCCATGGTCGATGGGATTCATGGGGTGTGGTCATCCCATGGAATTCCTTACAGTGGGTAAAAAATATCCCCATCAGACGGGTTGATGATGATCTTACCTGCTCGGCACCAAATGGATGTGGAGTGCAGGTAGGACGGTATCTCCATGACATCGACACTTGCCTTTCCCCCAAAAAGTCAAACTGCAGGGCGTGGGCCGAACGCAGCAACCCCCAAAACGCCTTCCGGGTACCAGGTGAAGCCATGTTGGGATGCAGCTGCAAAAATCTGAAAGCAACTCGAATTGTCAAGCAACGTCTCAAAGGACATCCGCACCTGCGGTTTTTGATATGATTTAATCTTGATGGATGGTAACAATATCCAACCTCAGAGTATGTTTACCTTTCACAAATTCCATGAGTCGTAATGATCTGTATTCACCTGTCTTTGTGTTGAAAAGGTAGGTGCTACCAACAAGTGCCTCACTCTTGCGGCCCGACTCCCAGGTTGCCTGAACTCCGTTGTAAGCATTGGAGTAGAAGAACTGTTCATGTTCACCAACCTGATTGCTGCCATAGACAATGATGATGCCACCATTCATTTTGCAGGGAAATAACTATCCCGGTGATTTGAATACCCATCCAATTACCCATTATTTAAATTACAGTACATTGCATTACATCACATCACGTCACATTGCATTACATGATATACATTACATTAACGCACATCACGTTACATAAATTTGATCACATCACATCACACCACATTACATTACCTTCTTTGATTTTCTTCCTTTACTTTACATATGCTTCAAAACATGTAATCATATGCATATAATATATGTCATCATACATTCATAAACACATATATGCCATACCTGTATACCTACTATGCATTGTATCAGCTTTGTTGAATCAGTACTAAGTAACACATATATAAATAGCAATATCATCTACCAGTGCAAGAGGGCGCACGGCCCACCAAACACGCGCAGAGGCACCCTAACTGTTTTGCTTCAGGCACCTTGATCCCGAAGGGGCTACATGATGTAGCTTGG
>BGPT01002684.1:27924-54591 GCA_003297045.1 Symbiodinium sp. clade C Y103 | reverse complement strand
CAACATAGGCCTCAAGATGGGTCAACATGGGCCCAACATGGGCCAACATATGGCCACCATAGGGCCAAGATAGGGCTACCGTCGGCGAAGATGGGGCCACCATGGGCCTACACAGGGCAAACCAACCCTTTCCCTGCCGGCGCCCGGCTGNCGTGCCGGACCCCTCCGCGGAAGAACAACAACAACAAGAACAACAAGAACAACTCCTACCCACTGATGTGCCTGTCATTTGCAGTGGATCGTGCGTGTGAGGTGACAAAAGCATCGTTTTTTTACAGGGTTTCGGGCCCTTCGGCCGCCATGGATTTCATCTTGNGAGGTGACAAAAGCATCGTTTTTTTACAGGGTTTCGGGCCCTTCGGCCGCCATGGATTTCATCTTGGCGATGTTCAAAAACCGTGGTGTTGGCTTCCGCAGAGGGGTCCGGGACGGAAAAACTGGTATCCAGCAGAGCTTTCAACCAAGATGGCCACCTATATCGCCAACAGGGCTTCAACATAGGCCGGGTCAACAAAGGCCCAACATGGGCCAACATATGGCCACCATATGGCCAAGATAGGGCTACCGTCGGCGAAGATGGGGCCAACATGGGCCTACACAGGGCCAACCAACCCTTTCCCTGCCGGCGCCCGGCTGTCAGGCGTAAGNATAGGGCTACCGTCGGCGAAGATGGGGCCAACATGGGCCTACACAGGGCCAACCAACCCTTTCCCTGCCGGCGCCCGGCTGTCAGGCGTAAGCCTTTAAGTAAAGTGCGAGAAGATATAGCCGAAACAAGAAAAAGGCAAATTGTTCCCAGCAACAATCGCAATTTAAGAGAGGGGTTTCCTTCATAGTTGAGGGGAAAAAGGAAAGACTTATTTAATCTCCATGGGAGATATCAGCCGACTAGTGCATTGCCCGCTCAATTTGTGAGCAACCCAGCCGACAAGTACATTGCCCGCTTATGCTCATTCTACGCAATCCAGCCGGCAAGTGCATTGCCCGCCTATGCGTTGCCCGCATTACCCGCTGGCATATGTCTACGTAATGCAGCCGGCAAGTCCATTGCCCGCCTATGCATTGCCCGTAATACCTACCGGCAAATTTTACGCCGTATCGCCGGCAAGTCCATTGCCCGCTTTGGCACTGCCCGCAATACTTGCTAGCAAAGTCAAGAAAGGCAGCCGGCCGGCAAGTCCATGCCCGCCAATGCGCAATCAAAGCTTACGCGCCCCACACGGCAAGGCTACAATCGCTTGCGTAAGCGTGCGAGCTAGCTACCTTGCACTCGAGCCGGCATATCCATGCCACGCAATCCAGCCGGCAAGGACATGCCCGCCTATGCGATTAGCTCACGTGTGCATATAGGCGCGCTCGCTTTGAAGAAAGGTTGCTGGCAAATTCGTGCCCGTAACTGCATCGGCAATCAAGCACATCAGATCCCACATACAACACCATGCTTTAATACCAAATAAAAAATGCGGGCCTTAAAGTGCTAGCAATCCGGCCGATCATGCCCCGCCCCGGCCTGGGAAGCAAATCTGCGTTTGTAGAATGCGACTGCCGGGTTGAACACAAAGTCAACGTAACAGAAAAATAAGAACAATTAAGAAGAACAATTAAGCGCCAACACGCCTGACCTAGACAGGTCAAAGCAATAAGGCATGTGCTATGCACGGGGTGTTCACATGCTCGCTTGAAACAGCCAGCATCAGGGGTATCACAGGGAGGGAGGAAACGCTATATTGTGCAGATTTGACTGCGTTATTTGAACCAAGAATTGAATTGCATGGGTCACTCACTCGCATCTGCGTCAGCACTGCTGCTGGAAGAACTGTCTGAAGAGTCACTGCTGCTGGAAGTCGCATCAACTTGGCCACCTGCAGGTCGCCCTTTTTGCCAACAATGCTGACACGCAAAATCATATACGGCGGCTGATATGTCAAACACTGGCAACATTTCTTGTACACCCAAGGTTGAAGCNAGGTCGCCCTTTTTGCCAACAATGCTGACACGCAAAATCATATACGGCGGCTGATATGTCAAACACTGGCAACATTTCTTGTACACCCAAGGTTGAAGCACCACAGCCGCCCTGCCGGTGAAGCCGGCGAACTCGGCTTTTGCCAACTACAGCAATGAAATAGGGTGCATCACCTTCACTGGGCTGTTCTACCGGGGTCGGAACGGTAGCTAAATCACTTGTCACGGCGAAGTTGCACAATCCATGCCATTGTGTTGGAAGCTGCAAAGCTCGGACTTGCTTATGGGCATCAGCTTGGGATACCCCTCTGTCGACCAGGAACAGGTTCAAATCATCTTAACTTCCATTGCGGAGATTCCAGCGCTCATCCTGCACCAACCCGCGCAAAGCTTCTTCTTGAAGGGATATTACCAAGAATTGCGCTGTGCGAATGTATTNAACTTCCATTGCGGAGATTCCAGCGCTCATCCTGCACCAACCCGCGCAAAGCTTCTTCTTGAAGGGATATTACCAAGAATTGCGCTGTGCGAATGTATTCATCTGAAGCAGAGATGACGCGCCAACGACCCACATAGTCACGTTTTTCCCGTGGCACCCCCAGTGCCGCCAAAATGGACGCCAGCCAATTCCGCTCGGAATGCTCTGTCCAGAAACTCAAGGCAGCGCGGTGCTGAAGCAATGGACCACCTGGTACCCACGCGGAGCCGTTCCATGAAGGAACTTGCAACATGCTAAGAAAGCGTTTGGNTCAAGGCAGCGCGGTGCTGAAGCAATGGACCACCTGGTACCCACGCGGAGCCGTTCCATGAAGGAACTTGCAACATGCTAAGAAAGCGTTTGGACAGTGACACCACAGCAGCATAGTCAGCCATAACCTGATGCACGCCAGACTCATCCGCGTTGGGCTGTGGCAGGAAATAGTCACGTTTGAATTGCATGTTAGGAGCACACCACAAGGCCCAACCATCAGTCAGCCACAAGGGATTCATCACGAATACACGGGCACTGATGAAGACAGGCAGGAAACGCATTCTTTTGCCAGGGCCACTTGTCTTAGTTCGGTCCAGGATACCACTCAAGCCTAGATCTGTCAATCGCAAGGTGGCAGGATCTAATCCAGACATATCGCTGCAACGGCTTGCTGTCCACAACTTCACCAATTTGCAGAAGGCAAAACATCGAAGGTAGCAAGGCAAGGAGGCATCACTCACAGCAAGCTCCATTGCACCGATGATTGCAACAGGCAGCATGGGAGCTTTACGCCGCGGCGGTGCTTTCGACTCTAAATCTGCCGTGAACTGATTCACCGTATTCCGGAGCACCTGCGAGTCAGAAAGCCGTTCGGCCGGGCGAACAGCCCCCACTTTTTCCATTAAGGCAAAGCTGGCCAAAATGGCCCCAGGCACAGTGCGCGCGCAGGGCTCCAATCGTCTTTCATGCAAGTAGTCAGGAATGATGCCAATGTGAGAAGGCCAAGCTGAACCAGACACAGCCAAGCAATAGGCGCGCACCTTGCGCCATTCTCGCACTCGCTTACGTATGGTTGCTGCCCGTGCGTTGCCCAATGCAGCCATNCCAGACACAGCCAAGCAATAGGCGCGCACCTTGCGCCATTCTCGCACTCGCTTACGTATGGTTGCTGCCCGTGCGTTGCCCAATGCAGCCATCAAGGCGGCTTCCCGGTTGCGGACCAAAAGCATCGGTTCCAAGACGGGTAAGTTGGCTTCAACAACCAAGCCAGCCAACTCCTGTCGCCAGCGAGACAACTCACGCGCCTCCACGTCAGCTCTGCCAGAGGCCCCTTCGACCCGAGCCAATTGGCGGACACCGCGATTTGAATCTACCCAACTGCTGCTTGGCACCTGACTGTGCTAACCAAACCTGGGTAAATGGCTCAGGGGCAGTTTTGGCGCGCTTTGACGACTGNTTGAATCTACCCAACTGCTGCTTGGCACCTGACTGTGCTAACCAAACCTGGGTAAATGGCTCAGGGGCAGTTTTGGCGCGCTTTGACGACTGGAGGACAGGCATAAACTTCGTGGAATCTGGCACCAATGCACGCCGGCGCTGCAGGGTTTTCACAAGACTGCTTGCATGAACTTGCAATTCTATGAAGGCAGCCCGCGCTTCCAGCTGCACGTCAACATTGACTAGCGCCAAAAACTGCCTGAGCAAAGTGTCGAGCTCCTCCTCGCTGTCAAACAAATACGCCAACACATCGGGCGAAGGGAGACCCCCCTCGCAACCGAAGGCGTCACGCAAGCAGCGCGGCAATTTGCCCCATAATTGATGGCAGGCATCAGGCCAAGCCATCGCAGAAAAGTTCAAAAAGAAACAACAGCACCAGCCACACCGGGCGCAAGGTCACACAAGCACCTCAAGANAAGCACCTCAAGAACGACACTACAACTGTCGAACATTAGCTGGCTGATGCAAAAGAACTTTAGCAAGCAATTGGAAGGTGGATTTAATTCACGACGCCTGGCATCCCCCCAGGGTCAGCATCCCTACCCGTAGATATGGAAGCCTAATAAACCAAGGGGCTGTTCATTGCTGGCAAATCCCTTTCTGTTGCACATTGCATGTACACCTCCTTTCCTCCGGAGATTTGGTATGCCGCTGATTTCCGGACAAACGGCCGCGGAGCTGTTGCAGAGGATCGTCCTTTTGGATGTGATCCCTTGGCCACACGAGAGTCGAGAAGAGCATTGACAGTCTGGTCTGATTCCCTATGCAGAAGGCTCTTCAGCAAGGTGACGAAGGCGTTAGATTCAAGGATGTTGATGTGAGAAGGACTCTTCCAGAACCAAGCAAGGTCAACCCTTCAGTTTCCAGTCATGAGGAGGTCGCTGATGAGGGCAGATTCAAGTCCAGCAACTGTGATCTCATCATCTTCAGCTGCCTCTTTGGCTCTGAGTGCGACGTGAAAGGCCTGGGCAATGTGCTCGGCAAGGGCTGGCACATATACTGCCGAAGGCTTTGTGAACTTGCCCTCTATCCTGACATAATCATGACCTCCCGGGCATCTCTTCTCAAGCTTTTGCATGTTGAGCCCTCGACCTATCATGCGAAATTCTTTCTTGCGCTGTGATCCAAACTGACAGCTCACAATGACAGCCTCTTCAAAGCCCTTTAACTCAAGGAGAAATTTCCAGATAGACAGCCAGCACATCTTTGAAAGTCTGGGCTGCTCTCCAAGTGCAGGGCGGTCACAGGTTGCTGCAAACGAAAGAAGGAAGAGGCATCTGAAGGCTACGATGTTCCCCTGCAAGGTCTTGGGGTTGGTCATGTCGTGGCCCATCGGCTCTTTGTACGACCTGACCGCAGGATGGGCTGCAGGAGAGAAAGTCGTGCATACTGGCTCACACATCAATGACCTCAGCTGACCACACTGAAGCATGTCACAGAGCCACTCAATCAACTTCAGATCACGCACGTCGTAGTGGGGCGAATCAGAGAGCTCAATTGGAGGCATCACACTGCTGCCTCTTGCCGCCAAAGCTTGGGATACGGATCCGACGCCCCCGCAAACTTCAACAAAGTCGAACTGGAATTCAGGAGCAGAAGGGATGGAGGCAGGGGGCGGATCTGGTTCTTCATCAAATTCATCAAGCCCAATCTCGTATGACCTCCTCATCGCCCTGAAATCCCTGAATGGTGGGCCAAGGCTGGTGTAGCATCCTTTCTTGTCACGGCCAAGCCACAGAATTCGAGAGGCATCCTCACTGACAACTTTGGAGACTATCGCGCCTTTTTGGAGTGAATCATCTGCGGCATAGACCCTCTGGCTGAACTTGGCCGTGACATTCGTGACAGCAACCAAAGACAGCACACTGCAAAGGGCAAGCTCTTCTGCTGTGCTTCGGGGAAGCTTGTGCACAGCTGCCTTCGTCTTCTCGCAGTCTGTTCCAAAACCATAGATCTCGTTTTGCAAGCAAGCTAGACAACACTTGAACATGAAGATCGAATTCCAATTCCCAGCTAGTCTTGCTGCAGCAGTGGATGAGATGATGGGCAGACTGGCGACTCGCAAGGACAGCATCAACATAGCAACTCGCTTCTCTAGTGGTGCACCAATGAGCACAAGGCCAAGTGAAAGCGCCTTGTCAGATGAGTCAACTTCGGCTCCGACTACTTTGAACTACGGGGCTCCAAGCACGTCCTTTTCCGGTGAGCCTAGCACACCTTCTCTGTTGTAGACAGCAGTAGCTTTGCGAAGCTTCTTTGCTGCAGCTGAGTCTGCCTCTGAGATGTTGATGGACTGGGTGCTGATAGCGAAGTAGTCGTCAATGACCAAGCCCTCGTACTCATACCCAATGGGAAACGGGTGGTGACCTCTGATTTGACAGGAGTCCACCAAAAGTCCACCTGAGCGCAAGAGCTGTTCATGGCCCTGAAGAGCAAATACGACTCCAAGATGATCACCCTGCAGCAGAGATCTGAAAGTTGGATAAAGGCGCTCAGCAGCAGCAAGAATGCCACGTGGTTTGAAGCCAAGCTTGTCTCTACCTTCATCTCTACTTGTGAGGACTTGTGATGTCTCCTTGAACCACTTGTAAGCTGCAAACCCAGCAAAGTCAGAGGCTGGGTAGCTAAGGGGCATGGTGTTGCTATTGGCTCTCTGCGGGGTGACATAGCACTGATGATAGAAGTCCTTTCGATCTGTCGCAAAACCGATCAAGGTGTGACCTTTGCGAACGTGCACATTGCAGATCATGGCACCAGCTGGCAGAAACTTGCTGGGGCCTTGCAGTGATTTGCAAGTCTTCTGTCACTTATCTGCCTGTCGTGCTCAGTGCTTTTGTGCGCATTGAAGATGCGAGCGAAAGCATTCTGATGTGGGGAGCTGCTGAAAGTCCAAGCAGTCCAAGTTGGTCCCACTTCTGAGAGAGTCTCCAATATACATCTGGGTTCTCATGACTGAAGCTGGGGCCAAAGCTGAAATCAAGCTGCTGCCCATGCTGAAGGATGCGAGGCTCAAGGAAAGGAAGCCAGAGAGAGGTCCATCTATATAGTCTTGAATTTTCAACCGCCCAGTTCCGACAAGCATCAGCCTATTCGCGTCAAGGTTCTTGTAGGGCTGGATCTCCAAAGAGTCTTCTGGGCACTTGACTTCGCCGACTTTTGACTTGTCAACTTCTCTCCCTCTTTCAGCACCACTGCTTGAATACTGGTTCAGGTCAAAATGACTCTGTGCGCGCGAAGCCCTCCAACTCTGCAAGTCTAGCAATGAATTCTGGACCAGACCGCCTCCCAAGAATGCCAAAGTTGTTCCAGCTCAGGCTGCCTTCAATGAAGTTCAAGGCCATGATGATCACGTGCACACATCGTTTGCGCATCAATGTTCCAAGCCGTCTGGAAGACATCTTGGGGACCCCTCTCTCAAAACGTCCAAGTCCATGAGAGGCAGGGGGAAGGCCATGGAAGCTGTGGAAGTCTCACAGCGCTTGATGCGAAACGATTTTGCCAGGAACGCTGCAAATTGCGTTCTAGCCCTCAGAATCCATCTCGGCATTTAAGACAAGGTCTGGCGGAACGAAGCCTGAGGCAGTGAGGTGAATTCAAGCTTGCTCTTCCTCCTCCCGCTGATTCTGATTTCCTCTTCCTCTGCCTTTCGGTCGCTTCTTTGGCTCTCCTTTTGGACCCGGCGTCTGAACTGCAGGCTTCTCGGCTTTGGTCCCTGTAACATCCTGCCGCTTAGTCTGGATGAGGTCCATCTCCCGCACAAACACCAGAGCTGTCGTGACCCACTTCTGTTCTGCAAGAGGGGCAAAGGCTCTTCCACGGGTGTGTTGGTGAAAAAGCAGCAAGGCTAAGTCCATTTCGCCCCCATCCAGGGCAGCTTGTTCCAGGCAAACTGCCAAAAGTGCTGTCGCATCCTTTGCTGCATTGTCGTTCTCTGACTGGAGGTGATCCAAAATGATGGCCACTTGCCACATCAAGCTGCCCAGCTCCCTGTTCCGGCCATAGCCACCGTAGCGTTCCACGTAGGTCGTGGGCACCACTCCTCTGCTTGCAAATTCTTGGGGGGTTTGCTCCGCCACCCTCACCGGTTGCATTCGTCTCGCCATTGAATGAAGGAAGGACTGGAAAAATGAGCCTCTGCGTTGCGCAAGCTCCCCCGCAGACCCCTTTGATGACAGGCCCATGAGACACAAGCGCAGTAAGCGCTTCGCTTTGCGCAAGAACAGCACGAGCTAGATCTCCAGACTCCTCCTCGAGGCCCTTGTCCTCTGCAAGCTGAGCGGCTTCCTCCTGCGATGCATTGGGCTTTGAAGGACTAGCAGCCCTAGTCAAAGTACTTCTCGGGGGAGGCATTGTCTTCAGTAGCTGGGCGGCTGGAGCAGAGTTTGAACTGGATCCAATTGAAGCTAAGTTGCCAAGTGGCTGCTGAAAGGCTGTGGGCCTTGTTGAACTGGCTCCTGAAAGCCTCTGCTCCATCTCCTCCTGTCGCAGTCTCAGTTCGGCAAGCTGGGAAACAAGTGCCGGCAGGGTGTTGGACACTGTCTCCAAGTTCGCAGCAAGTTTGCTACAGTCGGCTTTCCCTTCTTTGCTGCTCCAGCTTCTGTGGCTTTTGGCTGCCCTCCTCTTGTAGTGGTAGATCGCCTGGGCGGTAAGAGGGGCTGCTTCTGGTGACGCCTCGCGAGGTGTCTCTGGAACAACATCGTCCTCCTCTGTCGCTGAATAGAACACCGCTCGTTCTCCCGAGGCCGGATCTGTCACCCATCCCCAGGCTGCATTGACCAAATCGCCAGGCATTGGAACAAAGGAGTGATTGCTGGCGTCGAACGCAAGGATCACCTCTGCATGGTGTGTCTTGGCATTGAACGGAGAAAGGAACCTGCCCACGTCCTGGGATACATCGATCAAAGTGACATCTACAAGAACCCCAAACGGTTGGTTGGACTGCATCCTCCATTGAAGACTTCACATCCGCCGCAATTGTGACCACTGTAGGCTGGCCAATCATCTCCTCAGGCCCAGCCACCAAACCTGCCCAAAGTGCTGCATCTGAAATAGCACCCACAGGAACTGCCAGCAAGTATCCAGGGCGCCTGTCGCAAGACCACGATGGCAAAAGCCTGACCTTGGCCATCTATGTCGCCCAGGCTGGGTGGGTATATACTCCATCACAAGCACATTGTACCCATGCTGCAGCTCTGATTCTAGCGCTGTAGCCATTGCACTTAGTTGAGGTCCTGCACTTAAAGTCCAGCAGCCTCCAAGTAAATCCTCGCCTCTGTTTCTGAAGGGAAGGCTTGGCAGATGGTGGAAGATCCTTCCAAGGCACCAAACGCCTCAACCGTTCCGAAGCTCGATTGTGGCGTTCTGTTCGGAGAGCTGACACGGCCATCCAAAATTGCCTTGGCCCAACAACCAGCTGTCCAGGCTCGTGTTGCTCTCTGGGTTGGAATGAGAGTTGATCCTCGCAACCTTGAGTTCGCAGTAGAAATCCCTTGTTTCCGAGCCCACTGACGAAGCTTGGGATGTCCTTGGTGGTGATTCAAAAGCCACAGTCGAAGGGGCACCAGAAGGGCGAGGAGATGCAAGGCCTGGGCCAGGTGCGGAAGCCAAAGGTGATGAAGCAACCTGATGCAGGAAATCAACAGCAGTGCCAGAAGGACCTCGGACAGAAACGTGCAGCCCTGCAATCTGGATGGTGGGCTCGACGACGTCGTGCTCAGTTGGGGTGGTACTCATCCAAGTACCGAGACAACCTGGAGGAATGGTTGCGCCCCAAGTTGGACGGGCAGGTTGGCTCTGATGCTGGACGAAGTGGAAGCCAAGGAAGTGCCAGGCAAGGAATGCAAAGGCCGCAAGTTCACAGAAAAGTCCAAGCAAGAATGAGGCCAACAGACTACCCCAGGAAGGATGACCGCAATGCAAGGGACAACCCAGGCCGTACCAATTGCTAGCTGTGCCACCCCTTATGAAAGAAACCAGACTGACCACCAAGTCCATGAAAGCTTGAGGGTTGATGTATGCATTCATTATGTCAGTCTTACACGGCAACAAAATAATAAGGATCAAATAACCAAAAATAACCATTAAATAAGAAATTTCCAACCACAAAACAACCACCCAGAGGCAGCACGCAGAGCAGAGAAGTATATCCTAAAGACACTAGCTTAGAACCTGGTAGAGCCACTTGAGAGGGAGGGATGTGAAGGGTAGCCTTCGTGACATACTAATTCATGACTATTGCATCTTGAGCACTCCTCTGAAATCGTCCATGGTATCTTTCGGCCTTGGTTAGGGAAGGGCCTTGATCAAATCACTGCTAGCCCATTGGTTCATCAATGCCAACAGCCACTGCAATGCACTCACATCACTCACGTCACCTGGGTTCATCATTCGAGCCGAACTCAATTGAGCATAGCACATTGCGATGTCAAAGCGCGCTCCCATTTGAAATGCGCTAAAGATCTCCCAAATCACCCAAACACGCTTCAGTGGAATTGGGTCCTGCAGTGCGCTAACGTGAAAGGCCCATGTGCCATGAGAAAAAGTTATTCGATGTGTCTAAATATTTCTGGAGTCCTCCCATGGCAATGATACCAAAATGGTGCTTCCCACATCACCTCAGGGCGAGCGCCTGTCTGAAATCTCGCATCATTTGTTGAATCACAAGCGATTCCTTCGGAAGCTCGGGCTAGTTGTTGTGTCAGCCAGTATCAGTGCAACATTTGGGTAATACTATATACATTAGGCCGTTGATCCTGGGTGAATTTTCAATCTTTCAATCCTTTCGCCACCATAATAGACACACCCCAGAAGCCCTAGTCTGGTGAGCGACTTGTTCAGTGTGGGGTCCCTTGGGGGTTAAACTATGAGACTGCGTACTATCATTAGAATAAGGATTTTCAAGGGTCTGACTCCTATTTGCTGCCGCAGTCACCGACAGCTTGGGCAAAGCGCGTGGACCACCATTCCATTGGATAAGAATCAGCTATGTGCTGATTGACTACCTGAGGCCAACAAGACTTGTGAGCCGTTCCTAAAGTTCCTAAGCTGAGATTCCAGCGAATGCATCTACCCAGAAGTAGGCGCCGTCGGCACCTGGCACACATTCACATACAACTTGGAAATAGCACGGGCACAAGCACAGCACAAAGCAAAAACAAGCACATTGCCACATTGAAAAAATAAAAAACAACAAAGACATCCAAAGACATCCAAAGACCACCTTGTGGTTCTCAGTGTCAGGGCCACAGCTCAAGCGCTTGGACATGCTTGGACCAAATGATGCAAATGGCACCAGTGCCTTTGTTAGAGTCCCAGTTGACAAGCGCCCCGAGGAAGGTCGAATATTCGTACCTGAACAGGCAAGCCTGCTTTAAATCAATGCATGCAACACAGCTGACTTCTATTTGACCTATAGAGTCTCAGCGCCCAAACATAAACAATACTTTTCCAATCCCCAAGCCTCTGTGGAAGATTCTCCCAGAAATCTCCACCGCTCAGGCGCGTTGGGCCCGTCGGACTTTTTTCTGATCTTACCATTGGTTCTCCCCAAAAAATGGTTTCACTCTGCTCGACTTTAGGATAGGATTCCAGGTCTTGCCATGGCGCACCGCCAAGCATGTGAAACAAAATGCATCGCCTTGGAGGAAGGGACGGAATATTGAAAAAGCATGGCGTGGTGGCTGTCGAGCCTCCAACAATTTGAAATGTTCACTTGCAACGCATTGCAACTAGGAATCTACTTGATATTGATATGTTTTGAGCTGCTATGCAGCCAAGACACTAGTCGAGCAAAAGCTGGCCGCTTCTTGATGTCACAAAGGCTGTCTCGGAAACCGACCTTCAGCCACAGGAGTTTCCATGCACCAAACTGTTGGCCCACTGTTCAAGACACGCAGTGAAAACTATTGCAAAGTTTGATCCTCAGCATGGGTTTAGTGCAGAACAGGCCTCTGCATAGGACAAGAGTGAATCTGCTTCTTCAGAAGTTGAGCAGAGCCTCAGAACCACAAGCCAAAGCAAGTGTTCCACTGCAAAAGTCAAGCAGCAACAAAGGGTTGCAAGTTCCATGGTGACCCATTTTCCTCAAAAATGCGGAAAAGCTTCCTGTAAATGAATAGTTTCTGGGGGAAATTTGTCTTTCCCTCCAACTCTAACTTTCTTCTGAATGCTTGCTTTACATGTTCCTGGCTTGTCACCGCAACGATGACTTCGCATGCAAGATGCGCAACTGCGTCCCGATCATCCCGAGTCTAAGTCTACTTCGTCTACTTGATTTGGCCTTCTTGAAACAGTCCTAGAGCCTGATTGTGGCCCAGTAATTTCACTATCACATGGTATCTCTATGCTGACCCGGCACCACCTTGCCAAATTTGCAACTGGGAATTTGTTTCTGGATGATGTCATTTTGGGTTCATAACAAGTGCATTGCTGTACAAGAGAGAAAAGGGATGGACTATCCCCATCTCAACACATCCCAACACGTCACGAGACTGGCAAGTAACTTGCCGTTCTTGAACATTGTCAGCGGTTTTATCACCTTTGTGCAAAGTCCGCCTCAGCAAAGCCATCCTCAAAATTAGCATGAAATCATCACAAGATGTTCAGCGTCTTCTCTCAAACAAGCCACCAATGGAATATTCCTTTGCGCTGACCTCAGCCACATGGTGAAAAGAATCTGTGCATATCTACCTCAAGCCTCAAGATGGCAATAATTCCGCGCTGCCATCATAAGCATCCTCCGTCCCAACATGAAAGTTTCCGCCTTCGTCTTGTTCTGCACTCCGAATTCCTAGCGGTTTTTGCATTCAATTTGAATTGTTCGTAGAAACATGTGGTTCTGAATGGTTCTAATGCAAACAGTTCCGAAAGAGCAAAGCAACGCACACCCTTGACACATGATTGAATGGCAACCGTATTGTGAAACCTAGAACTCACATCGGGTTTTGCCATGTTGAATAATCATCACTCGCAACCAACAGTTCGCTGTACAGATTTTGGCACGACATGCAAATGGAAGAATGATGGCAATGTACAGCTGCTCCATACCAAGAAAAAAATCATAATTCCAAAGAACTGCAAAAGATTGTTTCAAATTCCCGAGCCTGCATGAAACTCAGGGTAACACCATGAAGAGGACAAATCGGCAGCTCATGGACACCCGCCGCGTCATCGGATACCTATTGCCAAAACGTTAGCGTCGCAATGCAGCCTTATTAGTTTCTTGGGAAGAAATATGGGCAAACCAACGTAACTAGACTATATAGTTAATTGATTTATATCGCTGTATCATATCAAAATGGAAATAACTGCAAACCAACAAGCATGGAAACGGTTTGTTTGACCGACGCAATTTCAAGGACACGTCACCTTCTGACGCACGCCGGCAAAAAGCGTCATAGATCGATGAAACGCAGTGCTTCGTGAAGATCTTGAACCGAGTTCCTTCGCCTGTTTGAAGGCTGCTACGTTTTTCTCAATTCTCAAATCTCCCGATGTCTAAAGTCTAAAGACATTGCCTGCAGAAGTCTCAAAAGTGAACCACGCCAGCCTCCACAAGAACCATCCTGGGAAAAGAAAACTAGCACACATCACCCGCAACAAGACTGGTTAAAACAAACCTGAGTTTTTGACGAAAGACATCTTCCGCACTAATATATCTAATATATCATTGTTCACGCGGCAGCTGCTGCCAAGCATCCGAGCAACCGCCCCTTCCTGCCTTACAGAGGCCGTTGAATACTGTAAAAACAGATCACATAATGCTATCTCCAACATGACACCAACGACAAATGGGACAAATTCTCACCGTGGACATTCTTGGCACCATGCCCTGCTGTCACATTGAGTTCATTTCGTTCCTCACGCGTGCAAACATGAACGCAGGAACGCATCACAGTTCACCAAACCACACCCACACACGGTTAACTTTGTGTGGCTGATGGTTTTTCGACCAAATCCAACCGACACTGTATGCATGTGCAATTGATAGGCCCGGCCCTTTTGAAAAGTAATCACCTGCATTGCCAATGATTCCCCACCCTGTGTATGACCCAAAACAAACAAAGTAATGCACCAAGGCAATCCAAGGCAGGTGTTTGTTCAGAAAGCAAACGTTTCACGTGTCATAAAACGAAAAAACAAACCACAAGCAACAAACACTCACTGCAGCCAAAAGTTCGAATGCAGAACTGCAACAACTGCTGACACTGGCCCCCATGAAGGCTTGTTGTCTGAGCCTGACCTTAGGCCATCACATCAATCCTTGATACATCGACTTCCTCGCACGCACGGGAGGTTCACTTGGCAATTTAACCTAAGCTCCGGACAACGAATGGTTTTTCACTTGTTTTGGCATCGTGCTGAAACCGAAATGCAGCACGAAACAGAACCGAAATATTCCGTTTTTGGCGCTTCTTCTTCGTGCGACGCAATGGTTTCTTTTGCATAGTTCGTTGTTGTTTTGAAAACATGATCGGCCTCGCAGGTTTGACATCCTGAAACAGTGCCATCTCCAGCCCCCACGCTGCATAAAAAGATCCGGCCCACTTGTGAACACAGAAATGACATCTTTGATTCAATGTTTTAATCAATGTTTGATGAACATGAAAGATATGAATTACTTTCGTTCATCTTACCAGCCATGCCAGGCCAAATCCATCACCTAAAAGCAGACATTTGTATCTGCAATCTGCAACCAAAAATTCATGAAGAAGCAATTCGGCGTTCACACATCCAAAGAAAGCCTCTTCAAAGCGCCGGCGGGTGAAACAAGGGGCCGTAAAGAGATGAATTGCGATACGAATTTTGACAGTGCGCCTATGATCTCTTTACAAGCGAACAGGACCCGCACACACGCAGCAGCCCCAGCCCGCCTCCCCTCAACAAGCAGTAGCGTCCATGCAAAAAAACATTATCAGCCAAAAAAAATGCCATAAATTGAAAGGAGACACGCGAACTACAAGACTCAGACTTGAGAGGGGGAGGACGAAAGGAAGGTATGGGGCATTGAAGTTCGAAAATCGGCTGCTGTAATGAAAAGCATGATCTGTGGTCAATGGCGTGGACAGATCGAACCCATGTTAGTTAATGATTACACGCAACAACAATACTCTCCACTATAGCGAGGGAATCCTTACCCATGACCCGGACTCATATTCACGGACCTGACTCCTGCAAGCTGTTGCAATGACGTTCCCAATAACAAATATAGACAAATACGTCGCTGCTGAAAGCATGCGGGTACCATGCGTCCAAGTACCCGATGAGCAAACATCACTGCACACACACCCTGGTGACATACATATATCGACTCATTGCGGCCGGGGTCAAGGAGAATATTCAGTTTGTTGCATTGTTCAACAGCTCTTCCCAATAGCAGCGCCCGCGTGCGTGTGGCACTAGAAATTCAGCTACTTGCGAAACTTAAACGGTAACGCGTTGTTATTGAATCCGGCGCCACGGTTCGGGCATAATTTTATTGACACTGAATTTTAATTGAAGGAAGGTGGGCTGGCTGAATTTCTTTGGCTTGACCCGTCCATGCCATGTACGCCTGGACATAATCTAGAAGGTGACATTTCAATGGAGCACTTGTGAAAGTGCCTCAGAAAAGCCTGGGCTCATATGAACAATGTGGATAAAAAAACATCTTCACGTTTACTGGTCACCTCACCATATTTCGATGAACAACTAAAAAAAAGGCCCAACCAAACGCAACTCGGTTGAGGCAATTGTAGCAAAGCTCCCACTCCGCATTCTCAAAATACCAAGCCAGGGAAACAGAAAGAGCTTGCCAAGGGATAGCATTGCGCGTAGATCAGACTTCATGCGTCCTTGCATCGGACGACTTCTGCAAATGATTTTTTCTCAAGCGAAGTTGTGTGTGCAACCCCTGGCTCAAACGGGATTTCCACCTAGACCTTGAAGTCAGAAGCTACTCTATTGAGCAGAACCAGCTACTCACCTTGCATTCGGTTTGAGGAGCCTGAAGAGTCACAGAAGAATTCCGATCTCAAAGCGGCCCGCTGAATATGCGGCAAGCCAATCTAGACCGAGCAGACCCGCCAACACCACCACGTGGCGAGCGGCAGCAGTGGCAGCCCCGGCAACATGGGCAAGTCCTACGGAAAAAGGAAAAATGCACTTCGAGATGCACATGGTGAGGAGATTAGAGACAGTCTTATTGTATCAGCTTGAAGACAACCGTTAGGTATTGCCAAAGCCAATTCACAATGCCCAGTTATAGCCCTGCTGCAATGCGTCAGAAAACAAAAGGGGGTCGAGGAAGAACCCGGCTACACGGCTATCCCGGATGACGATATTTCTACCGATGGATCAAAACACATGTCTCATTGATTTCGACACTCCGATGGGCCCCTTTGATGAATGAAATGCTGAATCACGGCGGAGCAGCCAAGAAGATCCGTGAAATGAATCACAAAGGCCACGGGCACCCTAAGAACGCAGCTCTTCACAGTGGCTATCAAGAACGCATGTTCCAGCTCTGCCTCCGTGCCATCACCATCTTGCACAACGAAAGAAATCTTGCGATACCCAATGACTTCCAAATGACTTCCTTGGCAATCTCGAAGCTGAACTGCTTCAGGGCGTTCCGCGTCGACAGCGCATTTACCATACGACAAAAACAGTGAAGAAACATTTGAGCCACCATTCAAAATAACCACATCCTTGTTGTCAACCTCCCCATTGCTAACCATACGCACAGATGAACATGATGAAGAGGTAGTGATTGAAGGGATGCCCATGGGGATGGAAAAGATGCACCTCACCGTTGAAGCTGTCGTAGATAATGTGGCATATATATAGCTGCTATGTGGGCTAGGACGTACTGATCTTTCAGCTGTTCCACCCTAGACACGTTTCCAGCAAAAGTGGGCGGATGCAGTGCCTCTCCTGTAGGACTCCTTTCAGCCGTTGTCCGGGCTCTGGTCAGACTTCCTGCAAGCTGTTCGGCTGTTCCAGCCTCTAATCCATGCTTTCTTGACTCCTCTGTCTCTGTGTGCATAGTTGTCCCCGCCTGAGCAGGCGGTTCCAAATGTTCTTCTGCTGGTCTTTTCGTGCTCTGTCCACGCCCTTCCACCATTGGTGCCCTCAGTTCCACCGATGGGCTCTTCGCTGATGCTGGTGGATTGGTGGGCGTCTTTGGCACTTCTTGCTGGTTTTGTTCCTCCAGCTGTTGTCTCGACGTATCGTCTGGATCATCTTCATCATCACTGCTCAATTCCTGAGCTGCCTTCTTGGTTGCCTCTGCTTCCTCGTCTAAGAAGGGTGTTGTGTCCAGTGCGGGCATGGTCTTTCTGTACCTCAGCTTGACTCCTAGGGTTTCCGGACTGAAATCCCAGGGTACGCCCTTCACCTTCAGCAGGCCTTCTACCTGGTAGGGCTCAACACATCTGCGAATGGTTCTCGCGACCTTCGTCCCTGAACTGGTTCCAACCAAACAAGCATCTCACTCTACCGACCTGCCAAGAAACACAGATTTCTGAAACTGAGCGATTCCCTTCGGTTGAAAGTCTTGCAAACACCATTGTGTTCCAAATGGCACTAGCTTGCCTTGATATCGCCGCTCGAATCTGAGCTCGTATGGCGTCTGTCCACCTTGAGCACTTGCAGCCTGAAACCGGTTGAGTAACCAACCTGCATGACGAAGTGCCCACGTGCATACGATGGATCCAGGCTCGATCTCCACCCCAGTTCTCGCTTCCAGCTCATACATGAGGCACTGAGGCACACTGTTTGTCGACGTACCAGTACCGTCTGGATGCACATCTCTGCCAAGAATCCTTGGCGCTGTCCTACGGCCACCAGTTGGCCTTGCGAACGTAGCTTCATGGCGGCTCTTGAAGACTGCCATGTCCGGGCCACTTGTTTCAACGCTGGCTCCTGGTCGGTCCGGATGAGGAAACTCACATCTCCAAACCCGGCTGTGGGATTCACCAGCTGTTGGACCACATACTTCAATCCTAACTTGTCTCTGCTCAGCACCGGAATGGCTACCGTCCACTTTCTTTGGCTGTCAAACACACAAGGAAGTGGTACTGGGTGCTCTTTCTGCACTGTTCTTGGCTTCACCGGTGCTGCAACCAAAATCGATGTGAACCACCGTCCTAGGGTCATCATCCTTCAGCGCAGAGCTCTTGTGAGCATCCTCTCTGCTTCCAATGCCGCATCCATCTCAGCGTTGGCCAGGAAGCGCGTAAAACGCTCCCAGCACTGGCCCTTGCTTCCGCTCTTGGGCAGCCCGTAGAACTGACATGCTCTTCTCATCACTCTCCGTGAGGAATCAGCGGTGACCACATTTTCTCCGTAGGTGATCTCTGTAAACTCCTGTGCTGCTTTCACCAATTGGTCCTCTGGCTGAGCAGACGGTACCAGCACTGCTTCTTGAGGACGTTCACGTCCAACTGCTTCTTCCTGAGCAGTTTTTTCTTGAGCTGGTTTTCCTACCAGGCAACGACCTCTTTGCTCGGTCATTGGTACCAAGTGCAGCATGGTAAGAGTTTGGGTCGGAGCTTCCAGTTCAGGCATTTGCGCCGTTCAGGATTCCACCCATTGGATTAGCGTACTGTGCCTTTTCTTCTTCTGACAGCAACATCATTGTGGTCCTGTAGTGGTACTCGTCGACCCCAAACTTCTTGCGACCGTCCACATGCCTGTCCGTCTGTCCTGAAAGACGGAAGTCCATTCACATAGTGCCACACGTCGTCTAGTAACTACTACTTTGTGGGACTTTGGCACCGAGCAGATTCCATGCACGTACTGCTGATCAATTCTTCTGATCTCCACATGTACAGCCAGGCTATTGCCAGACTAGCGAACGGGTATGACATATTCGTCCCGCTCATGCTTTAGGTGTAGGGTAGACGTCCTGAGCTATCCCTTCCTGGCGTCCAGCCATTCTTGAAGAACTGGCCGGCAGAAATCAGCGGTTGCTTTACTGACTCTGCAACTGTGGCCATCTGCCGCACTTTCAATCTTTCACCTCTCGTCGCTTCGAAGACATGTTCAAATCTTCGTTGCGAAGTTCCTTTCAACTGATTGCCTCGGGCATCCCTAGAATGGGTGCCTCTCCCATCACTTCGCCTTTCGTGTGAAACGCCATGGGGAGCACAGTCAATCACAGTCATATCGCTCCCAAAGTCTAAAATGGCCTTTATCATTCTCTGCTCCTTGTACAATGCCCCTACTTGCATGTCCGTGGGATTCGCGCTGTCTTCAGCAGATGAATCCTTGGGTTCGTGGTGCTCGTGGTGCAACTCGGCGTTTCCAGCCGCAGCGAAACTAGTCATGGTCCTCGTTTGGGTCGGATCACATGACACCAACCCTGGACTGTAAGTCCAATCATCCAGATCATCGTCTTTGTCCATGCGATGAAACTCACATCTCAGCATCCCGATGCGGTTGTCGTAGAATGCTGTCTCCTGAGTCTCTTCTTCGCGGAGGTCATAGATGACACAGCAACTTTCTGGATCAACTAGCTCAACCCTCCTGACCTGTGAAGCTGAGGGTCCTGCAGTCGTTGCTGAAGTCGTTGCAAGGCTAGCTGTTCCAGCTACTGATGTCGTGGAGCTTGCGGGCAACTCCACCTGACAGATCCCTTTCGTTTCATCTTGTTGTTTCTTCCAGCCTTCTGCTTGGCGATGTCCTCCGCGGTAGAAGCAACCGTCTTTGGTCTGCTTCCCTTATTACTTTCGCCTTGGACCGTTAGTCTTGGCCCTTCTCTTTTCGATTTTTCTTTTCCTTTTCCTTTCTCTGTGCCCTGGTTCTGCCATGGGTTCCAATTTTTTCCTTTACCTTTTCCGTCCTTGGATTTGCCTTTTCCTTTTTTGCCTTTGCCTTTGGACTTGCCCTTTTCAGGCGATCAACCTCCATTGGGACACCATCGGCAGATGTTCCTTCATGGTGCTTCTAGTAGTAGCTGCTACTATCTCACCATTTGTAGGTGCATGTCCCCAGTTGCGGACAGTTTCTCGCGCCTGGCTGTGTGGCGTATCCTTTTTGAGGTGCGCTAACAGCCAATTGCTCACTTGTGTCAATGCATTCTTGAAGAGTATCCCCACTAGGAGGTCGTCTCCTACCTTCTTTCCTCCACTTGCTGTTTCATACTCATTCACTATGTCGTCCAAACGCTGGAGCTTTTCTGTGAGCGTCAGTGCCCGGCTGAACATGTACTGCAACACGCTTTGCAGTAACGCTAGGGCTCTTGCTCGTAGCTGTGAAGTAGTTTGGGCGGCCAACACCCGATAGCATCCGAAGCCGTTCCCTGGCTGGATTGGCTTCATGACCTTTTGTGGCCTTCCATGCACCAAGCTCGTGAGAACTGTGTACGAGATACTTCCATGTTTCTTGCTCCCTTCTGCCATGCCCTCCGTCCTCAGAGGCGTATGGTTCTGTGGTCCAAAGAGGCAAAGTCTTCTTGGAAGCCTTCATCTAAGGCAACCAAGTATGCCTTTAAGGCAAAGGTGGGGGAATCCCAAGTGGCATGGTTTTGTTCCCCGTTCAACCCTCTGTTTTCTTTCCTGATGGAAGGCACACTGCTTGTGCGTTTCAGGGGTGAAGATCACTTAATGGTTCACTTCACAATGCATTCACGCGCAGCTCTGGAGAGAACAAATGCTTGTGCTGGACACGAGGTGGACACTGCAGAAAGTAGTCATGGTCTCAAAAAAAAATTTCTCACACCGGCAGTGGCGTGATGCTGAAATCGCGCAAGGCTTCACCACCATTGAATCAAAGCAATGTGCAACCGGATCCACTCAGATCATTCCACCTTTGTCACAGTTGATTGCAGTGATGCCCACACTTGTTGCTAATTTCATTTTTGATGTCAGTGATGTGCAATTTATTTGGCGACGATTTTCCTTTGATGTTTTCACATTCGCATTTGGCGTGATTTTCGTTTTGGCGACTGCGATGCGTTTGAACGACCGCGAGCTGGTTGGCAGCTGCCTGCTGTCCCTGGGCAACCACCAACTTTCTACCGCGTCAGCGGTCCTCGCTGTCGCTGCTATTTGCGCCTGCGCTATGGTGCCTAGAACGGTCATCCTTTGTGCTACCTCCGTCGCCATCTCTTCTGTCGCTTGGCGATGGGGCCCTTGGTACAAATCGTTCCGACCTTGTTACCGCTGACTCTCATTTGAACTCAGGCTCCTTCTTCCAGGGAGCAACTTTGGGTTTCTTCCTGCCCTTTCCTTTCTTGCTCTTGTCCTTTGACTATCCTTTACCTTTCCTTCCTTTTCCGCCCAACTTGCCTTTGGGGTAGTAAGTTGGCTGCCAACCGTCCCAATTGCTCCAACCCCAGCTATGCCAACTCCAGTCACGGTCGTAGTCTGGAGTGTCTTCCGAGCGTGTGCAGACTTCTGGCTCCTCTTCTTCTTCTTCTTCTTCTCGAATTTCGTCCCACTCTTGGGCTGGTTCCTTCTCAATCTCTGTCGTAATCTGCCTCAGATTCTGCTCTCTCCCCGGATCGTCCTGATCCCTTTGCTGGTCACTCTCTGGATCGTTCCGATCCTCTTGCTGTTTTTTGAATCTGTGCTGGACTGGTTTGAGAATTACGTTCTGTTCTCGTTTTTCTCCTTTGTGGTCGTCCTGACCTGCTTCGTTTCTTCATCTCAGGAACCTCTCGTTGTTGACCCTCTTCAATCCCTTTGGTCTCTTGGATCGACTTCGACGCTCCTTTCTCCCAGGATCGTCCTTCGCAGCTCGTCCCGAGTTTCTCTCAGGTCTCCTTCTGACACCTGCGCTCCTGGCCCTCTCTACTTCTGGTGTTTCTTCTCGGCCTTCCCGGCCTGGGCTAGGCTCTCTACTTCTAATCGCCCTCCTTTGAAGGCAATCTTCTGCTATAGAGTCCCAACCCTAGCTTGGAGATCCTGCAGTCGGGAGTCCCACAGATCTAGTCGTAATGACCTTGCGCTGTCAGCGGCTGCTTTGCCGGAACTCGGTCTACTTCCTTCTATCCTTATTGGGTTTTTCCTCAAGCCCTGTACTGCCACCCACACACCGCAACAGTTGCTTGCAAGAAATAGCTGTCAACTAGGCTATCAGAACAAGCGGGCACTTTTGAGACCACCCAAGGGGCTGCGGAATGCAGACTGGTGTATGCGTGTCATCCAACCAGGCTGCAGGAGTCATGCTACTTACCTAATCCACCCACGCCACAAACATTGCACTGAAGTCAACGGAGTCATACCGCAGGCTCCAACGGAGATCTTTGCAACGATGCTCAAAAAGTCATTGAAAATCTTTTGGCGCACGTTCATCAAAGCAACACCCGCCATCCATTTGAAGATCTCGGTCACCGCCGTTGCAGATACCTTACCCGTCATAGCAAACCTTTGCATGGATTTCCATCCATTTCCCACTGCAGAATAGTTGTGTCATCTTCCACTGCGGATGCACCAAGCTCTTGTTCACCTAAACTTCCATGGGACTGGGCTCTGTTGGTTCCAGTCCTTCTTCTACTCTTCCCACATGTGAGCAAAGCTGGAACTCCTGCGCCTCGCCCATCTCCAAATGCATCCACATAAGTCGCGCTGAGGAAGACTTGAACCGCGGGCAAAACTGCAGTTTCTGTGGTGAATCAGGAGTTGGACGTCACGTCCCGCTAATCCAACCTCCTTCTTCCCGCACGCCCCAACGACTCGAACCTTCGGTTCCCTCAAAATTGCGCCATGTTCAATGCAGGTTAGACCACCAGCGTAATTTGAAGCAACTGATTTCATGCGTCATTGGATTTTGCACCACGTAATTATCGTAATTTTATTTCTTGCTAAACCATCTACTGAAGCACGTTTTTTCCTCACATGGTGTTCCATCCCTCTATTTCCGCCAGCGCACATCAGCCACCAAGCTCCACATGGCTGGACCACCTGTTGCACTTCTCAGGTTGTTGCGTGGTAGTATCATCGCCCTGGGGACGGCTCCACAACGATCTTTTTGGAAATATGTTTAAGTTTTCGCGAGTCCGAGCATGTTGCTGCCACACTGTTGGACAAACATGGTTATGCCCTGGTATGAGGGCTGGTAGTAAACACAGGCAAAACAAAAGCAAAACGCGAGCATATGCGACCGTAAACAACGTGGGCACGATCCCCGAACAAATTTGTGACACCTTGTGGGCTATCCTTGGGTGTTGTCGACCTTATATAACGCGCAGAAAAAGGAGACCACTGTGTAGCCCGAAAGGAAACAGGAGGGAGTAGACGAAAAGAGTTCGGAAGGAGAAGATGGCAAGAAACCGTGAAATGAATGATGTTGATGAAGGACCACGAATGATGATAAAAAAATGACGATGAATCATATAGTGATTGATGTCGGTGAATGACGGTGAATGACAACTCCTGCGTGATATATGACAATGCCTGTATGGCAACTCCTCCGTGTTTGCTATGACATGTCTCTACTGTGGAAAAGATTTGTGTGAGAAGTATGTGAAATGTATGTGGCTACCCGTTGGGAAACGAAAACTTGGCAGTAGACCTCGCAATTGCAACATCATCAAAGGTGTGACAGCGTGTTATTTGTTTTTTCCACCTGCATCACAGAGGCTGCAACCCGCGCCACATCCAGAGCTGATATACCTGGCATCAAATAGTAACACAACGAATTGCAACTTTGAATATGTGACCACGTGATGAAGCAAGGTCAAAACAGACGAGAAATCGCAGCTGCGAATTCACGCGCCAGTGCGTCAGTTGTCTTCTCAATGCAAATCAAAATGTGAAAGGCGATGGTTCGATGTTTTGACATCTTTCGGTCAGCCAATGGCCAGCAATCTTTGCTTGCAGACACACTTACACACAGCAACTTTCACACAGAAATATTTGCAACAATGTCCCCACATGGCGACAACAATTCGCTTGCACAACGTAGCGTCAACAACACAGACAACGCAGGCCGCAACCTCTGGCGCATCCAATGCTGATGGACCTGACAAATTAATCACAGAGTGACGCAACGAGTTGCAACGGCAAATATGTGACCACGTGATGAAGCAAGGCCAAAGCACGAAAAAAAACAGCTGTGGAGTTACACAACACAATGTGTCTGTAGGCTATTTTTTTTATGCAGATCACAGTGTGGGAGGCGATGACGCTTCGAACAACTTTCGGTCCTTCAATCGCCATCGTTCCCAAACTACGAGAAGGAAATCTGTTTTGTGCAGGAGTGGTATCGCCGCCAAAGCTCGGCTCACCCCAGGTCACAATGCAGCTGTCCGGCAGGGTGGCCGCGAAGGCGTGTCCGTTGGCATATATCCGCTGCACATCTTGGAGCTGCTGTTGAACAGCTGGGTATCACCACAACAACATGGATTGCCCCACGTCACAATAGATCCATTTGACAGCAGGGCAGCAAAAGCCGTATACACACAAGAGCGTTTACACACAGGACCGTTTACACAGTGAAGCCTTTACACAGAAGCTTTCACACCCAGAAACTCTTACACCAAGACACGTTTGCCTGAGTAATAACTCCTGAGTAATGACGTCCGAGTCGCCTCGATCCTACATGGAGGGATGGAAGGATTCAAGAAGCACATAAGCCACGTCAAAACTGTACATGTCTTTCTTCCAGGAAAGACCATTCCGGGCTATCCCGTGCTGCGTCGACTCACGTTGGAAAATTTTGCCAAATAGTCATCCCATCGTTTTGATGGACGACCTTGCCTACGCCGGGGTTCACTCATGAAATTCATGTGCCAATGTCTTGGTGGAGTCCGTAAAAAAGTTATTGCAACCCAGAAATCCCTGGCCGTCATGATTTGTTTTGCAAGCCGAATCAGTCGTTTGAAAAGTTGACACGACCAAGGCATACAGTACAGAGATTGGTTTACCGATGCCAGTTTTCGGTTCATACGCCGCATGGTTTCCGACCAGTCTTCTCCAGGCACCCGCGACCAACCAACAATCGATCGGAGCATTTTGCGTTGCAACACATCCAAGGCACGAACACATGATGTTGTCAAAGACAATGTCGATAAACCAAATAGCACGGCAGGAGAAACGACGGAATGAAATGATTTCAAACGCAATTTCGTCGCAACATGTTTATTCGTCAATGCAGCTCCATGCTTATGGAAAGTCATCTCTGCAACCTGGATCCTGTGTTGGAGGTCAAGCGTGCCACGTTGCTTAATGTCTCCACACAAGGTCCGCCCGAGATATTTAGGCTCCGGAGTACTACCTCCTGATCGACGTAAACCTTTCAGCTGCCAAATTTGTAGTGTACACCGCGCAAAGTTAAAAAGGTGGAAACCCAGGCAGCTCGCGCAGTATTTGTAGAACCGTCCATGCTGAAAAGACCTGAGGAAACAATTGTCATCACCTTTCAGCCGTGCACGGGTTCAACAACCGTTTGCACATGATTTTGCTGACATTTTTGAACTCGTGTTTGTTGGTCCGATTTTTTTTTTCTGCGCGATTTTCAGTCTCAGCGTCTC
Organism: Symbiodinium sp. clade C Y103; assembly: GCA_003297045.1. Classification (NCBI taxonomy): domain Eukaryota; class Dinophyceae; order Suessiales; family Symbiodiniaceae; genus Cladocopium; species Cladocopium sp. clade C. The sequence goes on along the minus strand of BGPT01002684.1, from coordinate 29,200 downwards.
TATGTACTGAGACCTAGCTTGCATCAACCGGAATTTGCAAGCACGACTAGAAAGGAAGAGGGTNGGCAGTTGAAGAACCTTTGAACCCCCAACACCACCCATACAGCCACAAGGTGAACCCCTATGACTGATGGGGACAGGGACAGCCAAAGATTTCAAGCGGGCCAGTTGATCATTACGTGGGATGGAGATGATCAGGTGGCGAAGCCCATATAAGCGGAAGCAATGCATGCACGACAGCAACCATGAGCAAGAAGAACATCGCAGTGAGGTAGAACGATGACGACGACGACAACGACGACGACGACGACGAAGACGACGACAACGACGACGACGACGACGACGTCGGCGGCGGCGGCGGCGACGACGACGACGACGACGACGACGACGACGACGACGAGGAGGACGACGACGACGCCGGCGACGGCGGCGACGACGACGAGGAGGACGACGACGACGACGACGGCGACGACGACACCGACGACCACGACCACATCGACGACCACGACGACGACCACGAGCACGACCACGATGACGGAACAAGAAGACAGGAAAAGAGATCACGTGTCACCAGATGTTCTGCGGCGTCTACTTCACACAATTGATGGTATTGGTGATTGNGGAGTGTGCATGATCTGCCACGTCATCAGTCCAGGTGCACATCGGCTCAACAAATAGAAGGAATGATGAACACACCCCCGGAAGAGGGAAGAGAAAAAAGAAAAAAAAGACAGCATTGGAAGAAAAGAGCCAAAATCGTTCACATAGTGCTCATCGACAAGGAACTGGAGACAATGTCGAGGCGGTCATGCGTCACTGAAGCTGCGTCTAACCAAATGCAAGAACCGGTTGAAATGAGATGCTTGCACTTATGTTGGTTTATTGCATTTTGAGTNGTCGAGGCGGTCATGCGTCACTGAAGCTGCGTCTAACCAAATGCAAGAACCGGTTGAAATGAGATGCTTGCACTTATGTTGGTTTATTGCATTTTGAGTTTTAGCTCCCCTGGTAAGGGGTGACCAGGGTCAGAGTTACCTCTTCGGTCACCGTGCTACCTGAAGAAGACTTCATACGCTGGCATACACCACCGTTAGACTGCAAGGCTTCATACGCAACTTCAAATCAAATCCAAAAAAAAAACCAAGGAAAAAATCTATATATATATATATATAAATACATATAAATAAAGAACGCCAGCGCCGATTCGTCCGTCTTATATAGAAACAAGCTTCTCATGCATCTTGATGTTCTGCTGCGGCACACGAAGCGATGGAAA
>BGPT01002684.1:5342-20746 GCA_003297045.1 Symbiodinium sp. clade C Y103 | reverse complement strand
CGAGTTTTCCAGGTTGTATATAGCGAGTGACACGCTCACTGCGACCAGCAACGGGATCCAACTCATCATAAGAAATACGCCAGGTTGTTGCAGCAACTTTCCGTAGCCTAGCTCCACTCATGAGGATTTGCTGACCATCTGTTGCACTGAGCAGCTCCATATGTTCAAACCCAAGGTTCCGAAAAAACAACAGGGATTCGTCCCGCCGTGCCGTCTGTCTCTCCAGATTGATCACGATGACCGGGATTTTCTTCAGATCTAACAATGCATTCATCATCGAATCAAAAACTCTCCATCATCCGACTGAAATAACATACCGTGACAAAAGGGACGAACACGAATTCAGTTTGATCCACCCTTGATGGTGCCAAATGCTAATTGTTTCTCACAACCACACTAGCCTTCAAACTATGGTAATCAAAATGCAGCCTGAAACGCATATGGAACTCATATTCCATGTTGATTTCAGAGTTTCGTAACGACTTCTCATTGACGACTCATGAACACAGCGATGAGAACTTTCAGGGCTCCCCACACGTGCTATGGTGCATTCAACGAAACAATACCACGCAGACTATAATTTGTAGCATCCGCGGAAGGTTCCAGGGCATCCACAACTAACATAGTTCCAAATCACAAGACATTGCAGTAATCATATCATTCAACGGAACCATATATGATCAGCATATTCTGTTGAGCGCCACGTTTTAATTGATTATCATGAGTACAAAACAACGCAAAACACGCAGCTGCCAACTCCAACCGCTGTCGCCATTCTTCACTAAACGTGTAAATCATAACAAAGAAGAATCCCAGAAAACACGCCAAAAACGTAAAAAATACAAAATTGCATTTGTTCACAGTCTGCGTCGTGAACAAGCTGTCCGCTACACGTGTTCCGAAGGACAACACGTCGCAATGCATCGCTCGTGCCAACACCAGCATCCAGCTATACGTCAACGAGGCTTACATTTTAACAATTCGCCACCTCTCTATTAGAAGACGCATGAGCATATCCCAGAGACAATATATGCCTCCCAAGGATTGCTATGGTCTGCAACAAGAGTAGTGCGAGAAAGTACCATATACTGTGCGTTCAGTCGTAAATTTTGTCATGGTCGTTCGATCTTCATAACCAAGGTTGTCAGATCACAGCCGAAACTTCGTGTACAATGGAAGCGACCAGTGACCACCGCTCGACCGCTAATCAGCCACCGTGGTTAGAAAATCATGATAGTTTTGTTTTTGTTTTCCGGTTTTTCCTTTCCAAGTAGAACCGCAGGAGAACCTCAGATCTACCCTGCCTGAGGGGGCTTGCACCACATGTTTGTGACCTGCCTGCAACTAGCCTTCCCACCTTCAGAAGCGAGTGGTTGGTTGTTCATCTGAAAAAAATTAAACGGCAAAACGGCTGCGGGAGAGGTGTCATGCAAACAAAATAGGGGACAAACTGGAAAACTAAGAGGGGGAAAGCGAAAAACAAACCGGGAATGAAGGAATGAAGAAATGAACGAATGAAGGAATGAAGGAATGAATGAAGGAAGGAATGAATGAATGAATCATTTAATGAATGAATGAAGGAAGGAAGGAATGAATGAAGAAAGGAATGAATGAGTGAATGCATGGATAAGCGACTGAATGAACGAACGACTGAATGAAGGAATGAATGCATGCATATTTTTGCACAAAGTTCATGAATGCAAAAGAATGCAAAAATGCATGAATGCCTCAATGCATGAAGACATGAATCTATGCACGAGTGCATGGATGCTGTCATGCATGAATGCATGAATTCATGAGTGCGCGAATGCTAAATTGTGTGATTACATGAATGAATGAATTCACGGATGTATGAATGCAGGAACGAATGCATGAATGCATGAATGCATGATTCCATGATAAATGGTTGCATGAATGAATGCATGCATGACTGCATGAATGAATCAAGGCATGAGGGCATGAATGCATGAATGCATCAATGAATGAACGAATGAAGGACTGAATGAATGAGTGTATCAATGAATGTATGAATGAACGAATGAATGAACACAGTGATGCTTGAATAGGTAGATGAGTTAAGGCAGGAACGCATGATCATGAATGAGTGAATGGGTGAATGGGTGAAGAATAAAAAAAGCAGGGGCAAACTGTAGAACTGAGAGATGCAATTCAAAGAAAACCGCTACAGCAACTCCGCTCCAAACGAGGTAACTGCCTGTTTGCGCCTTTTGCTGCGATCGTCCTGCGCCTCGACCAAGTTCGAAGAGATGTGAAAGCAATATCCCCGGAGGTGAATCAGAAAGCGGTGTCCGGGTAGCAAAACGAGTGTGTCTGAAAACTTGAATTCCTCTTGTGTTAACAATCAACAAATCTCACTGTTCAATTCAAATAGCCCATTTTGTGGATCATTGTCAAAAACCATCCGTTTGCATTTACCTGCCTTCACGGGACAAACTATTTGTGTTTAGGGTCCGGCCATCGTGCTGTCTCCGCTAGGTAAATGCTCGCCCCCGACTTGAAAATAATATATTAGGCGCCACAAACAAGTATATAAAGGTTGGAAAACATTGCAAGCACATGATGGCTATCCCTCCGTCATGGTGCAATCAGGCCTTGGCTACGCAATGCCCAGTCCTCTCTGTAATTTGGCGACTGCCATCAAACAGGAAAACAAAGCGCCAAAAATATTACCAACAGCAACACTCACAAAGGCAAATTACGCAATCTGGCCAAATTCCACGCATACAAGTATTGACCCAACTGAGAAAAACAAAGCATAACAAAAAATATAAATTTCAACTGTTCCAACATTGTTGCGGACACCAATCCAACATTTTCCAGGAGACCGAAGAGCCCGGGAGCCATTTCAAGAACAGAATCAACTTTATTGTACCAGAGTTCATGGACTTCAACAGGTTTCACGCGCACCGTGTTGAGTCGAAACCCTTTTCATATACTCCCAACAATGTTCCGACGCAGCATGCCTTCACACAGTGGTTGGGACCTATGTACGCGTCCGATGGGATGACAATTGGAAGTCTCTTTGGGAAAATTTCCAGAACGAGGCGGTTTCCCCATGGCTCAACTGGAAAAAAAAGTAATCCTGTTGCATGGCAGGAACCTGGACAATGCGAGGGTCATAGCCGTGACAAAGCAGGTTCCACACATCCGATATTCCCAGGTGCCGCCCCTGCCTTGGCCAAGGCCGGGGTCGGCGGATTTTTCCCAGCTGGTTGGCGGGTCTCCGTTCAGGTCGTAAGTCATTGTTGCCGGATGTGCACACTTGGATGCGGACTGAACGCACAAAACGTGAAACCAATTATTTTTCCGCAATGCAAACCTATACATGCGAAACCTCATAACTAATACAGGAATAAGCCAACGTTTGAAGTGAGTCATGTTCTACATTTTTCAATGCAAAAATTTAACCCGAAAGCGTGCTCCCACAGAAACCCGAGCTCTCTCTTTTGATGCTGTCATCGCTCACGTTTCCTTGCGTGGGCCACCTAAATTCGAACACCAATCCACTCACGGACTGTACAACGTTAAGCGTTGATTGTCGGCTGGGCGCCGTTGCCTGTTCAGAAGGAACCGGAAATGATTTCCGGAAGAAGTCGGACAACAAGTCCTGGAACACACTCGGAAAAATATACATCGTGGTTGCGGCAGGAGGTGTACTGAGCATAGCGGTAGGAATATGACCCAAGTAACAATAACAAATATCAAACAAATAGCAGTGGTGGGGGGGTTGCATACGAGATGTCTACATCAACCCTATTGGAAAGTCAAGCCACTGATTTTTTACGGAGGGGTTACATCTTGGAGCATCGGATCTGCAGTTTTGCTCATTTCTTTTTCCATGTGCAGCACTTCGTATGACTTAGTTTTTAATTTTATCGGTGCTGTGGCGCGGTAAATTGGAGATGTGGAGTGTAAGAATCGCAAACGCATTGTTATTTTTTTTCCGTGCTCGCCTTTTTGCTGCACACAGTTTCAGGTTGTTTTTTTTTTTTTTCGCCCGTCCAAATCAACAACTACAGTCTTCCCCGGACATGGGACCGAAACCTTGCAAGCTACATTTTCCCAAAGGAAACTCTATCACATATTCGATTTATTCACGGGCATGACGGAACCAAAACACATCACCACAAGTGCTTCCACAAAATCGCAACATATCATCCCATCTCTGCTGCGGACGTCCACGGGTGCGGAAAGGCACGGAATTGAAATTAGCGCACCAGTTTTCCGAACGAGTGAAAAGTGCAGCGCATCCGGGCCAACTGTTTGAACCGGCTATGCATGCCGCAATCAATGGACAGATAGCCACGGAAACAAACAGATCCGTATATACATAGTCTAGTGGGAGGGAAGGAACCAGATAGGCACATCGTCGGACCGACAGGGGTACCGATAATCAGATAGACGCATCGACAGCATACGGATTGGTGGGGGAAAAACGGTAGACCGAAGGATAGACAGTCAAATGCACGATAAACACATAAATGCAGGAACAAATAAACTGTTAGTTGGACCAATATATACACAAATACAAGAGCAGGTAAATCGACAGATAGATAGTCAGATTGCCAGATAGCCATGTAGTCAGACAGTGTGAACGTGATGTGGTTGCATAGACTGACAGCCAGACACGCAAATAGAGAAATAGATGGATAGACAGGTACCAAACAGGTAACGATAGATACATACAGAGGTGAGTAAGCAGAAACGTAAATAATCAAAAATCAAATGAATAAATACACAGATAAACAAATTCATGGATGCATGGGTGGGGAAATGGTCAAATGGATAAAGAGGTAAATAGGTAGAAAAATCCAAAAATTGATAGGTAGATAGGCAGGTACGTGGGTGGATACCTAGATAAATAGATAGATAGCTAGATAGATAGATGGATAGCTAGATAGATAGATTGATTGATTGATTAATTGATTGAGTGAGGGAGATAGAAACACAGAGAGAAGGAGACAGACAGAGATAGAGAGTAAAATTCAGAGTTTCAACCACTCTTCGATCCATCAGTGGGTTCGCTCTGCCATCCATGATTCACAACAACGCACCTCTCCTATAAGTGTCTTACCTTTGAAAATTCCGCCACCGCCTTGTGCGGTACTAGTGGTATGTAAGAATTCTACTCAAAATAAACGTCGCATAATGTTGCATGTATGGATATAAACTTGTCAACATTTGTATCCAAATGTTTTTGTCATGGTGGGGATCACACACAGCAAAATAATTTCAGAGCCCACTTTATCCAGGTACCCACCGAACAAATAGCAAATGCACTAACAGGAAAGCAAAGCACCAATTGGTGGTAGCTACAAACTCCCCCAACACCATTCCATTGTTTGATGCTATGGCACCACTATATCAAAGATATCACACGGGCCAATAACAAAGCAAAACAAAACAAATGTTGAAGATCTTAAAGAATGTGGACAACTGAAGGCCCTTCTTCAACCACTTGGTACTTCCCGCATGTGGCGAAGGGACAACTGCAAAACACAAAAAAACGCACAAATGTAAGAACAAGAATTAGATTTGGAAAATTTTGGAAATCATTGGGATTCATGGGGCGTCCAAATGTCTTCGCGCATTTGTTGCTACATCGTCCACTGAGATCATGTTTGGAACTGATGCGAAGATTTGATGAGTCGAGCGCAGCCTTGTCTGCCACACTGAAATTGTTCCCCGGTGTTTGCCAGTGGCCGTCTACTTGCCAAGTAATGGAGCGCAGTTCACCTGTTTTGGTGCAGTGCGCGTGTTGTTTGGCCTGGGTGGGAACATGGATTAGCGCAGGTCCCACATTAACACGAACAACGGTTTGGCGCAACGGCCTTACACAGGCTTACATTTGCAACGGTTTGGCGTGTCCGGTGCAACGCTGGATGGTTTCGGTCGCCGTGTCTCCGACTGGACAACTTGTTGCAGCTTGGAGCAGAATTTGGGCATCCGCTTCGTGTTGCACAAGGCCACTCAGCAATTTTGCCCACAGGGCGACGCATTGACTGTGTAACAAAACGATCAAAATGACATGGTCGAGTACCCGACTGCACATGGCCTTTCATGCAAGACCCAGCCTTGCTTTTGAGGTTAAGGTACGTTAAGAATGGTTGCTTTGCTTGCTCCGAGTAGACGCCCAATCACATTCTTTGCCAATGTCCACGATGTTTTCCATACAAGAGTCTGAATGCCTTGGCTTGTGGAGAGCAAATCCACATATTTAGGGTGCACGTTTGCGTTCCGATTTGCAGGGTCTCACGCGGGTTCACTCCGATGTTTCATGGCTTCAGGCTCGAAAAACGTATGCTTCGCAACCATGCCTTGTGCATCCTTTCCAAGTGTGAAATGTGAATGTTTGGCGGAACATTCGCAGCCGTCACGCCAACTCGTGTTCCCTGAAAACCAAGTAAACTATGATATGATGTATGATGAAATATGTATAAATATATACAATTATACCATTTTCCACAGTTCTCAATGCTTCCGTCGAATGCCAATAGATCCATTGGAATCGCTCTTGCTTGTCTGACTCAGTCACTGAATTATTGAATTGCTTCAGAACTCCTCCCACGGTATTCCTTGCAATATTGCTGCTCCTAATTATTCCGCGTCTTACTTTCGCTATTACACTTTGTGCCCCTGCAACAGTGGGCAGTCATGCTCAAATACGGAAAAAACAGATCTAGAATTGTCTGTATAGACTCTGCGCTTCGAAGAAGTTATCATCCCTTTGATGGATTGAGATAGTAACCTCTGTACAGGGCCCCTACAATTTTGGATAATTTTGGGCATCCAGTGGCAATACGCTGGTACAGATTGACATCGGAACAGCTTACGATAGACCCCATGTCAACGTCTACCAATTCACAACATGAATGTACAATTCCTAAAGAAAGTTTCCGAACCTAACTCCCAGTTACCATGGTTGAATGAAATCGTGTGCATTCTGCTTCTTTGAGGCATAATTCCTGGCCATTCCGCTCCGCGATCAATTCTTTTCCTAGGGGAAGTCATTGAACTCATTTGGCGTCACATCGCTTGCTCAACAAACAAGCACTGCGATTGCATTGAGGGCGGATCAGCCCAGCTGTGTACAGGCATCTGGTCTTTGACCAATGCAATTCACATCCCATCTCCACGAAAGTTCATTCGTTTCATGTTCACGTCTATTTGGGTCCGATAAAAAACCGGGTCCCACACATCCAATGTTTCCATTTGTCCATCCTCAACCAAAAACTGAATTGAAAGCTTGATAAACTGGTACTGCTTCAGAAGATGTTTGTGTGGTCAGACATTCTGAGCATCACCAGGCGCTGAAGGTAAGCTCCTCCCCTTCGACTGGTTCCACTTCCTGGGTGGCGGATAGTTAGGGATCACTGAAAATTGGGACTATTGGATTGCCAGTATCTATAATATGTAATATATTCTCACCTTCATAGACTAAATTGAGAATGTTCATTGCAGTTCACTACCAAGATGGATTTGTGTGATTTATATATAGTATCTATCTCCAATTTGCTATGCTGATATATACTGGCTGCTGGATGAATTTGGAAAATATGAACTCTCTGCAAATGGTGTACAGCTTTTCCAAACCCCATTCAGTCCTTTGCTGACGATTCTGGGCGCCCGGACTGCTCCGATGGCACTTGGGCTCTCCCTGGCACCCTCAGAGGTCTGACCTGCAGCTGGAGCTGGAGAGCTGAGGCTCCCGGATTGAGGTCGGGCTGAGGTCAGCGCTTTGCAGAAGCAATTGTGCTTTGGTGCCTGTCAGCTGAGTATTCTGGTTTCACAAGATATAAAAACTCACCTGAAAAAAGATGCCATCTTTTCCAGACGCTCACCAAGAAGGGTCCTATGGAGCCGACGGTTGTCCGCAATTCTGCATCTGTCTAAAAATTCTAAAAGGAGCTTTCTCCCTCAGGCCGTCTTCCGCCCTGGCAGCCTATCTCATTCCGTGGCGCAGGTGGATCCGCATCGCCACGTTGCCTCGTTAATCTGCCACTCTCCGACCATCACTGGCAATCCAAATGGTGACGAGACTAGCCACCCGCAAATTCACATTTGTTCAAATCACCATCCAGGGTGGTTTCATAATTTCGGGGGGGCCCAAAAAATCTCAGATTCAACGTCTGCTTTCGTACCAGGCGCATTTTTTGTTTGAGGCTTTGTCCATTTTCAGCCAGAGCCAGGCACCACAACCCGGAAGTCATCTTTTTCTGAGAGCCCTGGCGAGTGAAGCACCAGAAAGCGCACGGCTCTCTTCTTCCGGTGACCTGCAAAGAGATGGGAAGAGTTGCAGGGTGCGGTTCAGTGAAAGGAAGACATCCACTGTTGATGAGCTGGCCTCCACAACTCTGACATATCAAATTCTGAGTCATGAGTTTAAACTCTTCACAGACTGGTGGCACCCTATGCTGCTCAATCCATCCGGCTGACAGCTACGTCAACCAAGGCTCTGACGTAGCAAGGACGACTTCTTCCGACGTAGCTTTTGGGTCAATTGAAACCTCAACACCATGAGAGCATTGGCTGGGTCGGTCCTTTCTTTCTTCCACCACACTCTTTGAGGTAGACGATCTAGAAGTGAGAAAACGTGAATTGTGCAAAGTGAGGGATACCCATGGGTTCAAGAGCCAAAGTCCTAATATCTCCCTGAGTAGACCAGAATTAGGAAAAGCCACTCCAGCATGGCACATTGGAGCCCCCGGCCAGCGAAAGCCGCATTGGTGATACGCCCGCTCCACATGTGGGTCGATGCAAATGTGCTGCGCGTCGTCTTCCGCCGCCAGCACGGTGACTCGGAGACCTTGGGCTTGATTACAGCCAGAGTGGAGTCTTCAATCCTTTGTAAAAGGAGTCCAAACTGGTCCTAAATTCAGATGCATTGACGCTCCATCATCCTGTCCACAACTCGCCCAGGCGACATGTCTATAAAACGCAAAAAAAATGCTGAGGAACTGTATCTATGCTGCCATATGCTGCCCCAATTCCCATAATTTCTCATCTTAGACTTCCCTTCTGCATCCACAATCCTTGATCCACCAGAACAATGGCTGGAACATGCTGAAACCCCTGGCTCTTGACTGGCAGGGTCTCCAAGATCAAATGCCGAGCTTGTAAGACAGCTGATTGCAGTGCCTGTACGACATGTCACGAGTGCCGGAACAATCTGGGGCCTGGGACAACTTGGAGAACCGTTGGTGTTTGGTGTTGAAGAAAAACCGTAGGAAGACATATCGGTTGTGCAATTCTTTGGGATATCGAACCCCAGGAATGGATCCAGCACACGCCGACTGTATAGCTACTTTGCTCTACTTTGCTATCCCGTTGAAATGGTTACGTCCAATTGTCTCCCCGTCAATTGGTTGACATACAATGGTTCCAAAATGCCACGTTGTTATTGATATACTCCATTTATCCTTATTATGATTGGTGATATCCAGCTATATCCCATAAAATGGTTGATATGGTTGTTATCATAGTCTAGTTGGTGCAAGGTCTTGAAACGGCTGTGATTTTGTGCAAATTTTGAACGTTTGGGTTGGGGTCGGGCGGGGTGGGGCAGTAACGTTGATACGACGCTTTTACTGCTACGCCCTTGGCTTTCTCACTAGAAGCTCTGGAAGAACTCCTCTGACCGGCAGCACCAAGAAAAGAAGACACGTTTGAAACTGTCGCTGGTGGGAAACGTTGACATGCTTGAAACACAATATCATATTGCTCGAACAAGTTTGAAAAAGTGCATGAGGAACACTAATTGACTCGATTCTAAGATTGTGAAAAACGTTGCTTCGCGGTGGCGAAATAGCCAATTTTAGCACTTCCCCCTTGAAATTGCAGAGAAAAAAATTGTATAGTTCTTAACAACTCTAACTTCTATTGGAATTTGAGCAGGGAACGAAACCTGAGAACCTCAAAATGTACCAAAAACATACTGTACTTGGGTGTCTAAAGACAGTGTACCTAGTTGTATCCCATTAGATCCCATGGCGTGGCGTAACCCCATTCTTCATCATGATTCCCCATTTGTGGCTATGGGTCAGTTCCCTGGTACCTTGTATTTCACACCAAAATAACTGGTATTCATCCCATATCCCAATTGATAGTTCCCAAATGGCTGAAAATTTCACCCCGCACCTCGGGTCTGGTCACAGACAAGTGCAAGACGCGTGCATAATGGGCGGCATGGCCTCATCCAATCAGGGAAAATACCTGGGGATACCCACCATGAGATACTGTGGTGATTGAAACAACTATGATGGGAATATCAGAGGGATACAATGAGAGGTCACCAACAAGATGGGGATGGTTTTGTCCAAAAATGCGGCACAACCAAAAAACTTACCATTTGAACATAGAAAATTATGACTGAATTTCGTTGAACCCCGTTTTTGGTCAGACCCAACGGATGAGACCTCATTTGACCTCATTTCTTTCAAGTCAGTCTACCCAATGGTCTCCACACTAAAATCAAGCAGTTTGGGTGGGATTTTCTACGGATTCTGAAGGCATTCTCCAGGCCTTGCACGAATTGGAAGCACACCAGACCCACAGCAGACTCCGCTGGCTTGGGTGGCAAGTCGCCTCCCCAGCACCACTGTGGATGAAAAGAAAAGCACCACTTCCATCTATATGATCTATACTATATCTACATATATATATATATATATTATATACACATATGTATGTATTTATTGTACATATGTGATCAGTAAAACTCGACTCGATATGTTCATAGATGTTTCCACCATCGCATTGATCTACCAGATCCAACCAGCCTGGCTCGTGGATCCAAAAGAGCTCCAACTTCCCCACCAAGCTCCCCAAGGGATGTTCCGCTGCAGCACCTTGAAGTTTCTCCTCATGGACTGAAGGGATGTACACTGTGCAAAAAAAAAAATGTAGGTCTGTTTGTGTTTGCGCACACAAGCACGAATTTGTAGAACTAGCTTGCAAATCATCAGGCAAGCTTTCCAGACTTTCCGCTGCCAGACTTTTTTGGACGACAGGGAGCTGTATGACACTTTCTTGGCACTCAAGAAGTTCCAAGGTTTGTTGCTGGAAATCCAGCATCTTCAAACTGAAAACAAAGGAGCTTTGAAATGGATTTAAAGTACTGTAGCTCCTCTGTTGCCACTCTCACTTTCAATCGTCATCATCTGAAGGATCGCCAGAGCCGCCATGGTGACTGGCATTGGCAGTGGCATGATTAGCATCTTGGTCTTCTTGCAACAAGAATGAATGGCATGTGCATTTCCAACTGGTAATCTTGTCGCTCCAAGAGTTGTAATGGTTGTAATTCTTTGTGACTGCCGTGGCACTAGAAGTGCCATCGACTATGTCCCAACTAGAGCCACCGCAGGCACCAGCGTCATACACTGTAAGCTTGCATCCTGGAGAAACACCAGCAAGCCCTGAGCTGATCATGTTGTTGTAGTATCCACTGTTGTAGTTTGTGAGATCATCGCAAAGGCCATCGCTCATCTCATAGTTCATCCATGAACCTTCATAATTGGTGTCACCGAAAATGTGGTACCAGCATTGCTTANTAGTTTGTGAGATCATCGCAAAGGCCATCGCTCATCTCATAGTTCATCCATGAACCTTCATAATTGGTGTCACCGAAAATGTGGTACCAGCATTGCTTATTCAAAGTCTGGACTTGACGGCGGCGACGGCGGCGACGGCGGCGGCAGTCAAAGATCGTACTCTCTTCTTCCACCTCATTGCCTTCTTCCACCTTGCCGTCTTTTTGGACAAGTCCGTTAGATGTTTTGCCCTCTTTACGCTGGTGTGCCACTCCAGCGACTGGCTTTGTATCTTCCGAGTCATCTTCTTCAGTATCTGTAGGATCGCCAGAGCCTCCATGGTGGCTGGNCCTCTTTACGCTGGTGTGCCACTCCAGCGACTGGCTTTGTATCTTCCGAGTCATCTTCTTCAGTATCTGTAGGATCGCCAGAGCCTCCATGGTGGCTGGTATTGGCAGTGGCATGAACAACATCTTGATCTTCTTGCAACAACGCTGTAGAGCATGTGCAATACCAACTGGTAATCTTGTCGCTCCAAGAGTCATAATGGTTGTAATTCTTTGTGACTGCCGTGGCACTAGAAGTGCCATCGACTATGTCCCAACTAGAGCCACCGCTGCAGGCACCAGCGTCATACACTGTAAGCTTGCATCCTGGAGAAACACCAGCAAGCCCTGAGCTGATCATGTTGTTGTAGTATCCACTGTTATAGTTTGTGAGATCATCGCAAAGGCCATCGCTCATCTCATAGTTCATCCATGAACCTTCATAATTGGTGTCACCGAAAATGTGGTACCAGCATTGCTTANCCTCTTTACGCTGGTGTGCCACTCCAGCGACTGGCTTTGTATCTTCCGAGTCATCTTCTTCAGTATCTGTAGGATCGCCAGAGCCTCCATGGTGGCTGGCATCGGAAGTGGACACTGTGGTCTTGTGCTTCTTGTCATCTCCATCCTTCAGCTGTAGCAGTCCTGCAGCCCTGGATGGTTTGCCAAGTGCCTCACAATCACCACTGTCACTGGCTGGGATTGCGCTGGCTGCAAGGCTCAGGAATGCTGCGAGAAGCTTCACCAGCCACATAGTGTCTGGAGGCGCGGTAAAAGGGGGAAAGAAAAGTGAAGATACACTTGAGCCGGCCGAGCACATAGGCGTGAGATCATGACCATTCCATCCATTCCATCACTGCAAATTAATGATATTCACTGATGTTGCTCACAGCACACAATACGGGACGGTCCCAGCCGGTCTCAACGGCAACAGCCAAGAGCTCTGGGATTCGCTTCACGTAGGCTTCGAAGCTTTGTTGTGGATGCTCCTGCGGGCAGCCAATTCAAGTCAAATCTAGACGCAACAAAAGATTCAGAAATATGGAAGGGTCAAAACCCAGCCCCCCATTCCCAAATGATGTTTCCTCTTGACAAGTTGTAATTGTATAATAGTGTCACATTCAATGCTCAGAATGAAGTACTCTCCATCAATCAGGCAAGCATGTTTCGCACAGCGCTGGCCAGACGCATTTACAGATTCTTTGGAACCAATGTAATGGGAGATTCCCTCAGAATTTCCGATCAAATTCGGACAAAATAGAACCCATCTGCACAACGATCCGCTCCGAAACAAGCGGAGAAAGTTCCAGCTTCATCTCACTGAGAGCCTCTGCAGGACCCAGGCAATCCTGGCAGGATTTCATGATGGAAACCGCCTGTAGGACTACACCCAGCAGTGTCACCAGAGATTCAGGCCATGTTCATGTGGCTGCTGGTCAAAAATGCCAACTCTTTTGGGGAACTCACGCACAAAAAGTTGAAAAGATTGAGAACAATCGAAGTAAGAAAGAAACGTTTCTAAAAATAGAAGCTTAATCACAGCCAAACCTCTGAACAAACACCACACAAGCCTTGTACCCGTTTGTTGTTGCCATTCCCAAAAAATGTCCCCTGAATAGATATTTTGATGGGACGGCAATGATTTATGTTGACCAGCATGGGTCACATCATGTTGGATCCTCCGCAAGAATGATTCAAACCACCAGGTATGTTGGTCTTTAATCCAAATTGTGCTGGTCACATTCCCATTGTTACTGGCAAATCCCCCATGTATGGTCGGGTAAATCTCATGATTCGTTGTTGTCGGATTCTCTAAGGGTGCATTTTTTTTTGGTATGTTTTTTCTTTTACTGTTTAGTTTTTTCTGGTCTGGGGCACTTTCCCTGCTATTTGCTTTATTTTAAAACTAAAGTATCTCATTGGCTGCATTTTCGAGGTGAAATCTCGCATTTGCACGCTATTTGCAGCATTTCGGAGCTAAAATCACTCATTTGGATGGTCTTTGCGACAATGGATCTCTTGTTGGCAGGAAATTTGCAGCATCTTGGAGCCAGCATGTGCACAAGATTGTGTGCACATTGTTCAGTAAGCGGAAACTGACATCTCTTATTCTCATGGTATTTATATGTACTTGTAGCATTTTGGCGCAACAATCAGCAATTTGCATGGCATTTGCTACATGTTGAAACATGAAACCTGCTCTCACTGGTTTTCAATTGTTTTCCACCTGATTGATAGCACAATAGCAGCAGCATATCAGCAATGGTTGGGATTTCTTTAGGGTGGCTTTAGGGTTTAGTAAGGGTTGGCTTTGGAGTATAGGGTTTATTGAGGGTTGGGTTGGGGTCTACTTAAAGTTTACTTATGCTTGTTTTAGGGTTGAATCAGGGTTTATTTAGGGATATGTGCATGTAAGTACTATAGACAGTGTATGTACGTACGTACGTACGTACGTACGTATGTATGTACGTACCTACGTACGTATGTATGTATTATGTATGTATGTATATGATGATGTACATATACATATATATATATGTAGTATACATATATACGACATGTAGACGTATAATTATATATATATATAAAGTATACATATATACATGTAGACGAGTGCATTTACAAGTTTGCAAGCTTGGATTTCGATAAAAAACAGGAGATGGTGGATTGGGGGGAGGGCTGAAACAAAGGCGCAGCGCCTCCCCCCAAAGCAGAATGACAATACCTATTCTCAAGTGTAATGCTGCAGGTTGAATATGGTACTCGGGGTATATATACTGCACAATCATGCACCTTGTGCACATGTAGAAGGTACGTGGAGGCGCAACCATGCTGGGTGTACATAGTTTCATTGGATATTCAACTTGCTCCTATCATTATGAGTTCTATTATCGGATCTTCCAGTCCGTTTATTCTTTCCAAATGATGTTTCACTCGTTGCCTGCACAATAGTTGCAGCATACCGCCAAGAAACCACACATGCCAAACAACTGAGAAACATTGAGAAACCAAAAACAACAACAACCAAAAGGGACAAGAAGCTAAGAAGCCGACACAACAGAAGTCACAAAAGCCACAAGGGTCACAAAAGCTAGAAAAACTATAAAAACGCCACAAGAGCGCCCATCCCACTTTGGTTCGTCACATCCCCATTTTGGTTGCTTAAATCCAGCTTTTTTCCGAGATTGACAGTTGATCTCTAAAAAAAAGACATGTCATATCATTTCATCCATTTTATGTTGCTGAAATCCATCTAGATCCCCCATAAAAAATGGGGAAAGGTTGATGCTGGGACATCCCAGCGTTAATGGTTGGTTGTTATGGTTTTCAGGTTTATGTTCAATGTTTCTTCCTTTCCTTTGATGTTTTTTGTGTGGGGGTTTCTGGGGATATTTTATCAAAAACTTTCTCTTGGTCATCTCCTTTGGTCTTCGGTAGGGCTTGTTTAGGTTGTTAGGGTTTTAGTTAGGTTCAGTTGATGTTTGATAGATTGTTGATGCCTATTCATTGCGTATGACCTTACAAAACA
>BGPT01002683.1:36644-48704 GCA_003297045.1 Symbiodinium sp. clade C Y103 | reverse complement strand
ATTTGTCTCATACCAATCTTCTGTCTCTTGCCATTCTTCTTCATAGTCTTCTTCACCCACCATGTGGGCTCTTCCTTTTCTTCTCTTTCCTTTTCCTTTTCCTTTCCTTCTAGATCTGAAGAATCTTCGTCCTCCTCTGCCTTTTCCTTTTCCTTTTCTGCCTTTTCCTTTACCTTTTCCTCTCCTGGTGGATCTGCCTTGGAACCTTCTCTGATACCATGTGTAGTCAGCGTCATCATAAACCCAGAAAACATCTTCGAGAGCATCCAGGAATCCTTCTGCGCCGTCTTCTTCATCTTCGGCCCAATAGCCGTCATTTCCATCCAGATCGCCTTCATCCAGGACGAGGAAGGATCTTCTCTGCCCACTAGCAGATGGTTGAATCATGGGATTGTCAACTGCGGTTTTGGTAGTACAGAACATTTCCAAGANCACTAGCAGATGGTTGAATCATGGGATTGTCAACTGCGGTTTTGGTAGTACAGAACATTTCCAAGAAAAGATCTCTGAGTTCTTGTACATTGTATTGTTCTAATGTTCTTCCACGATGTGTCNGCCACAAAAGCCACAAAAGCCACAAAAGCCACAAAAGCCACAAAAGCCACAAAAGCCAAGAAGCCAGACTGGAAAACAAAAAAAAATCCCAAAAAAAAAACAAAAAAAATCCAAAAAAAAATAGCCCTCCTTTTATTTTTGGGTTTCATTTAGGGTCTCATTTAGGGTGATTTTCTTTCGGGTTTCATTGGTATGTTTAGGGTTTCATATAAGTTTTCCTGTAAGGTTTCATGTAGGGTATCATGTAGGGTTCCGTTTATAATCTCTTTCAGGTTTCATTTGGGGTTCTTGTTTAGGGTTTCCTTTGGGTGTCATTTAAGGTTTCTTCCGACTTTCATGCAGGGTTTTATTTAAAGTTTCATTTAGGGTTTCTTGAAGGTTTTCTTTAGGGTTTCATTCAGGGTTTCATTTAGGGCTTCATTTAGGGTTTCTTTAGTGTTTCTTTAGGGTTTCTATTGGGTTTTCTTTCGGGTTTCATTTAGGGTTTCATGCAGAGTTTCTTTAGGGTTTTCTTTAGGGTTTCATTGAAGGCTTCATTTAGGGTTTCATTTGGGGTTTCATTTCAAAAGGTTTCACGTAGGGTTGCATGTAAGGGTTTCATGTAGGGTTTCTTTAGGGTTTCGTTTAGGGTTTCATTTAGGGTTTCTTGAGGGTTTTCTTTAGGGTTTCATTTAGGGCTTCATTTAGGGTTTCATTTAGGGTTTCTTTAGGGTTTTCTCTAGGGCTTCATTTAACGTTTCTGTAAGATTTCCTTAGGGTTTTATTTAGGGTTTCATTTAGGGTTCCTTCAGGGCTTCATGCAGGGTTTCATTTAGGGTTTCTTCCGGCTTTCATGCAGGTTTTCGGGTTTCTTTGAGGTTTTAAGGTTTCTTTAGGGTTTCATTGAGGGTTTCATTTAGGGTTTCATTAAGGGTTTCATATAAGGTTTCTGTAAGATTTCCTTTGGGATTCTGTCCCTACTTTAAGGTTTCTTTAGGGTTTCATTTAGGGCTTCATTTAGGGTTTCTGTAAGATTTCCTTTGGGATTCTGTCTTTATGGTTTCTTTAGGGTTTTCTTTCAAGTTTCATTTAGGGCTTCATTTAGGGCTTCTGTAAGATTTCCTCTGGGATTCTGTCTTTAGGGTTTCTTTAGGTTTTCTTTAGGGTTTCATTTAGGGTTTCTTTAGGGTTTTCTTTAGGGTTTCATTTAGAGTTTCATTCAGGGTTTCATTTGGGGTTTCTTTAGGGTTTTCTTTAGGCTGTAAGATTTCCTTTAGGATTCTGTCTTTAGGGTTTCTTGAGGGTTTTCTTTAGGGTTTCATTTAGGGTTTCTGCAAGATTTCCTTTAGGATTCTGTCTTTAAAGTTTCATCTTTAAGGTTTCTTTAGGGTTTCATTTAGGGCTTCATTTAGGGTTTCTGTAAGATTTCCTTTGGGATTCTGTCTTTATGGTTTCTTTAGGGTTTTCTTTAAAGTTTCATTTAGGGCGTCATTTAGGGTTTCTTTAGGGTTTCATGTAGAGATTCAGTCAGGGTGTCATTTAGGGTCTCATTTTGGTTGGCTTTCTTTCGGGTTTCATTGGTATGTTTACGCTGCTGCTGGTAGCATGGTGGTGGTTGTAGTCCGGCGTACTTGGACCAAGGGTCAGGAAATATGTCCAGGGGGTCAAAAAAGAAAGGCAGGGGGTCAAAAAAGCAAGGCAGGGGGTCAGAAAAGCAAGGTGGGGGGTCAAAAAAACAAGGTCAGGGGGTCAAAAAAACAAGGCGGGGGGTCAAAAAAACAAGTTCGCAGCCAGTAAAAAAACAAGATTGGGGGTCAAAAAAACAAGGGGTCAAAAAAACAAGGTGAGGGGGTCAGAAAAACAGGGAGGGGGTCAAAAAAACAAGGTGGGGGGTCAAAAAAACAAGGGACCCCTTCCACAATATGCTGCCAGAAAAGTTGACACAATTCTTCCGTACATTAACGCTTTCCACGTATGAGTGACCCCCTCTCCTTCCAAGGACAAAATGTCTTCCACGAACCATCTTAAGAAAATGTATCAAGGACGCAATGGCCACCAGCGGCAGGGTGCACCAATCAGACATCTATACTGCAACTGCATCTCCACAATCCTTTCATTTTTCAAAAGAGTTTCCAGCGGCCTCTGCCTCCGCCACTCTTCTACGCTCCGCCTCAAGCTCTTGATGCGACAGAAATAGTTGCAGCCTCTAGAAACTGTCTAGCAGTATGAAACTAAAGAGATAGAATTTGGCCTTTTCCTCTATGTTTTGTCGCTCTGCTTCCGCTCTTTGACTGTAAGCTTCGGACTTTTGTTTTCGAGGGGGGGCCATGTGCCGTTGGCCAATCTTCGTGGCCTTCAATAAATTCCCCATCCGATGAGGACACCCTATAATCCAATAATGAGATATATAATATCCTGTAATTATCATACATACACATACATACACCGCTATCGCCGATATCTTCAAAACGAAATTCAGTATCAACAAGAAGTGCACAAAAAGAGAAAAACTGCCTTCAGCCCTCGAATGGGAGGCTGCCCCTGGCACAAACCTTGGTGAGAATCTGTCGCCTTTGCCCAACTCCGAAACATGGAATTGTCATGAATTGTCTGCGTGGNACAAACCTTGGTGAGAATCTGTCGCCTTTGCCCAACTCCGAAACATGGAATTGTCATGAATTGTCTGCGTGGACTTGGCATCCGGCTCGTGTGCCGATGAGTTCATCTTCGATGGCTCGCAAGGCCTTGGCTGAGGTAGCTTGCAACGACTCCGCACAGTTCCAATCTCCAGAGCTCCCGCATGTCATCCGCAAACCAATGCTCATGGCTGCACTCCGCACTGCTGTGGAATGTCAACCACCTCTCAGTAAGTCTCAGACTGATGCAGAAACCTGGTGGCATCATCCACAAGGTCACAGACACACCCTTNCACCCTTCCTCCGTGCCAGGTTCGGGTGTCCCACCTGCGAGGCACGAGATGAGGTTAGGAAAGCCTCTGACTTCAAAATATTTCAAGAGGGTTTCTTCAGTTTCTTCATTCCCTCGGTGATCACTCCAATGCAAGGTCTTGACATGCTGGAAGTGACCATGTCTACTTTATTTGGATGATATTTAGATATATTTAGTGACATTAATAATGGCACCTTTGAACTGGGTCAATCATCATTTGTCCGCCCATGCATCGGCCTGCCCTTCTATCTTGACTCGGTGAACTGGTACCGCTGGTACCACTGGTACCACCCAGCCTGAGAGCATGCACAAGGCGGACGAGCATGGCCAGCAGCAGCAATGACCCCGGGAGACGTCGCAATGCGTCAAGTCTCACCAAAAAGGATGAATCCAATGAATTCATCGGGTCTCCCTTTAAATTCCTTTAAGATCCTTTAAGTCCATCGTCATCCGTCTACACTTTGTATCGAAAGCTGAAGATGTTTGTGTGACAACACCTCGACGCCATCGCCAATTTGTCAGGCTGAGTCAGGGTTTAACCAGGTGCTTTCAAGGGACGAACAAGTGACGGGGCAGATCTCATCTTCCTTGGTCTNGCTGAGTCAGGGTTTAACCAGGTGCTTTCAAGGGACGAACAAGTGACGGGGCAGATCTCATCTTCCTTGGTCTTCAACATGATGTGCGTTCAAACATGAGAGATACTTACGCAAACACTGATTTGCTAATTAGATCATCATTCTAATAATTTGACTAGAAGCAAACCAAGAGCAAGAGGAAATTCCAGCAGATTGAGTGGGGAGCAGTCAGCAATCTCTGCAATAGGGATTCCAGGTACACGTCCTAGTCAAAGATGTACAGACTCCGACGTCAGAGACAAGACACAATTCACCCAGGCATGACTGGCGTAAATAGCCGCCTTAAGCCTACAGCTTAGAAAAAATTAAAAAATATGTTTGGCTGTGCACCACTGTGGGACTAGACATCTCACACTAGGACAAAGTCAGCCGAAAGCATTAGTGGACCTTGCCAAACATCTCCGAATATATACTTGCTGATCAATTACACTCCGAGAGAATCATCTCCAAAGGTGGAACCTCTCAAACTTTCCACATTTTTTTCTCAACTTTCACTACGTTTTATTTTTGCAAAACCCCAGGGCCTCTTCAGAGCTGCATCCTCTGGAACTCTCGGGCCTGAGACAAGTGTGACATGTGCAGCAGTCCAGAGCAGTCCTGTGGCACTAATCACTAAGGGAGGTTTCAAGCTGGAACAATGTTTCACTGTCATACAACTTCAACCAACCATGCCTCCGATTTGAATTCAAGACTGTGGGACACCTGATGATGTAACACCACCAAACCCTGGAGGATCAAACTGCGCGATAAGGCAAATCGAGCGAATCGGCGGAAAAAAAAGAAGAGACCAGACTATCTAGACTCAACTATATGAAAATCACTGTATGCCACAGTATTTACGTGCACTTGTTCCCATCGGCCCATTTGAATCCCCGTTGTTGCAACGTCCTGAAGATGCAAAGCATTCTACGCGAGCAATCTCAAAAAATAAAGCATGCAAAATGATGCAAACCTGATCAAAAAGTAGAAGAGGAAACCAAACTGCGACCTACAGGGCTCTGACCCCAAACCATTTGCCCTTTGCTGAGCCGAGCTGAAAACGGCCCGCCGATCCATGACCAAAAAACGAGAAAAAGGCAAACCGCAACAGAATCTGAACAAGTTAGTGGCAAAAGACTTGACTATATAATACTACCAGTATATATATATATATGACTGTGTGGTTTACAGTAATCTACAGTATGCCTTTGTAAATTGTTGTAACAGTGTAACATATGTCCCCACGAACACAAGCCCACCCCGCACCAAACACCACCGTCCGGTGCCTGTTCATTTCGGTGCCTGCCAAAAACATCACATTGGATTATCGTCCAGTATCATGGATTATGGGAAGGATTATCGACGCCAAGGCACTCTGCATGAAGTTTGCCCATTGGCGAAGAAGCCTTCGCGCNAGGATTATCGACGCCAAGGCACTCTGCATGAAGTTTGCCCATTGGCGAAGAAGCCTTCGCGCTCGGCCAGTTTCCCCAAAACTTTGGGCTTGTGAATCTCTGTGAGTTTGTTTTTGTCTTGTCTATTGTTGCATTCTACAGTGATAGGAACATATTTCTGTGTTGCAACACTTTCCTATCTTTCCTCTCTGCTCGTTCTTGGCATTCGATATTACGCATCGCACAAATAGTCACAAATAATGTACCAGGGCAAAGACTCTGACTTGCAGCTGTCGCAAATCTTCTCGCTCTTGGAAGATGGGCTGGCTCTGCTGCAGTTGCACCTGTCTTGATTGCAGTCCCGGCCGAGTGGATGGAAAAAATGGTTTCAAGACTATACAGAAAAGAGTTCTTTCACTTGCTATCAAGCTGTAGACGCTATCCACTGGAGAGCAAATCACCGTGCAACATATTTCTGCAACCCTCTAATTCATAGCCTTCAGCTCGTTGACATATTCCTGGTTTCTGCGAGTCTCTTCTTCCAGCCGCTGGGCATATGACGAGGCCTGCGGCATGGCTCAAATGGATATCCACATGGACCCAGTGACCCATCTTCTCACCAACATCCACGACTCTAAAACAAAGGCATCAAGGACACAGTAAGATTCAACAAGCAAATGTTGCAAGTGTAATTATGTAAATGTTGCACGAAAACCATCCCATCAGGTTTTTGTTGGGAACAAATGCCAAAGCCTCTTGCAGCTGCGTTTGCATTGCAGCTTCAGCTTGCCGAAACTGATTGACAGAAGCGCTGACCTTCCACCAAAACATACAAAAACATATAAAAAAAAAATGCAAGAGGTAACTCCACATTGGGACATCTTCCAGGGACAGATGTCATGAGACGCATCAACCTGCCTCGTTCACAGCGGTGGGAAGACATTTTGAGACTCTCAGCTGGCCAAAAAACTCCCGCTGCGCTGGATCCTTTCGCTGCTGAAGTTTCTCTTTTAGAGAAGTGCAATCATGTGCAATCATGGTGTGCTTATGTGGTGTAATTGACTATCGTGTCAATCCATGTGAATCCATGTTGTCAAAGCCTTGGGTCATCTTTTCAATTCCCATCTTGTTCTGCCAGGCTGCTTATTTCCAAGCCCATTGGAGCAGCATCCGTCCTTTTGGGCTTCGTCCTCCGTCTTCTGGCAAAAGCTCTCGTCCGAGGTCTTTTCGAATCCTCCGGCTCCTCCCCCAAATGCTAATGCCGAGTTCACCCAACAAAAGCAACTCCAGGCTGATCATCCTCTATATCAACGATACATTGCTTGCTCTACACAAGCTCCGAGCAAAGATCAAATCATACATACACGGCCATCGCCGATATCTTCAATACGAAATTCAGTATCAACAAGAACCGCACAAAAAGAGAAAAACTGCCTTCGGCCCTCGAATGTGAGACTGCCCCTGGCACAAACCTTGGTAAGAATCTGCCGCCTTTGCCCAACTCCGAAACATGAAATTGTCATGAATTGTCTGCGTGGACTTGGCATCCGGCTCNACAAACCTTGGTAAGAATCTGCCGCCTTTGCCCAACTCCGAAACATGAAATTGTCATGAATTGTCTGCGTGGACTTGGCATCCGGCTCGTGTGCCGATGAGTTCATCTTCGATGGCTCGCAAGGCCTGACATAGCTTGCAACCAATCACACCTGATGAAACCCACCAAACCCTGTAGGATCAAAACTCCGCGATAAGGCAAATCGAGCGAATCGGGGGAAAAAAAGAGACCAGACTATCTAGACTCAACTATATGAAACTGTATGTCACAATATTTAAGCGCACTTGTCCCCATC
This sequence comes from Symbiodinium sp. clade C Y103, assembly GCA_003297045.1. Taxonomy (NCBI): domain Eukaryota; class Dinophyceae; order Suessiales; family Symbiodiniaceae; genus Cladocopium; species Cladocopium sp. clade C. Next base: position 41,363 of record BGPT01002683.1, on the reverse strand, counting down.
TGCCCATTTGCAATCCATTGCAATCCCCATTGTTGCGACGTCCTGAAGACGCAAAAACATTTTACACGGAACAATTTCACAAAAATATGCAAAATGATGTAAACCTGATCAAAAAGTAGAAGAGGAAACCAAACTGCGACTTACACAGCTCTGACCCCAAACCATTTGCCCTTTGCTGAGCCGAGCAACTCATCAAGAGACTCGACAGTGTTGCAAGTAGAGTTCCTCAGCAGTTGGAGGTCAGTGAATAGGCAAAACGCAACAGAATCTGAACAAGTTAGTGGCAAAAGACTTGACTATATGACTATATGTTATACAGTAATATACAGTATGCGTTTGTAAATTGTTGTAACACGTGTCCCCACCAACACAAGCTCACCCCGCGCCAAACACCACCGTCCGGTGCCTGTTCATTTCGGTACCTGCCAAAAAAACACATTGGATTATCGTCCAGTATCATGGATTATGGGAAGGATTATCGACGCCAAGGCACTCTGCATGAAGTTTGCCCATTGGCGAAGAAGCCTTCGCGCNGGGAAGGATTATCGACGCCAAGGCACTCTGCATGAAGTTTGCCCATTGGCGAAGAAGCCTTCGCGCTCGGCCAGTTTCCCCAAAACTTTGGGCTTGTGACTCTCTGTGAGTTTGTTCTTGTCTTGTCTATTGTTGCATTCTACAGTGATAGGAACATATTTCTGTGTTGCAACACTTTCCTATATCCCCTCTCTTCTCGTTCTTGGCATTCGATATTACGCATCGCACAAATAGTCACAAATAATGTACTAGGGCAAAGACTCTCACTTGCAGCTGTCGCAAATCTTCTCGCTCTTGGAAGATGGGCTGGCTCTGCTGCAGTTGCACCTGTTTTGATTGCAGTCGCGGCCGAGTGGATGGAAAGAATGGGCTCAAAACTCTGCAGAAAAGAGATTGAAAGAGTTCTTTCAATTCAGACCTTGAAAAGACCATCGGACAATCTCCCCTTCGGCTTGAATAAAGTACAAAATTCGGGTATGATCCGGACGTATGGATCGGTCTGGATTACCTGCGTTTTGGTATGGATCGGGGGTATGGATCGGCCTGTGGGTTCAGGGTATGGATCGGGCTGTTACANTCTGGATTACCTGCGTTTTGGTATGGATCGGGGGTATGGATCGGCCTGTGGGTTCAGGGTATGGATCGGGCTGTTACATTTTGACTCGCAGCCATATATTTCGGCGATACTTGGCCCATCTCCAATCTGGATCAAGAATGAGGTGCTGTGGTTTCGAAACTTACTATATATATATATTATTAATATAATGGTATGCGATGATTGCATTGTGTTGTGAGTGTTCACCATGTTGACTCATGTTTATTCGTGTTAATTCGGGCTTTTTCAGACTGAGGCATGCTGTGATAGAGCCCCTTCAGAACTGATCGCAGACAGTACTAAGNTCGCATGGTCCACGCTTGCTGTAATCACATTTCATGTGTGCAGCCCCCTCCTGCGCATGCCCAGAGGCTTCCCAACAGCTGCTTGGGGAGTTCCAGAAGAGTGGAAGGGATGACCCCAAATCAACCCCAATGCATTTGCCACGGATTGCCAAATGACCAGTATCTTCTCATTCTGTTGGGCCTTGCCTCACACGAGGATTGCTCAGAGATGACTCTGGGAGTTGCAACCGGCCTAGGTTTCGAGTCAGGTTTCACATTCTNCTTGCCTCACACGAGGATTGCTCAGAGATGACTCTGGGAGTTGCAACCGGCCTAGGTTTCGAGTCAGGTTTCACATTCTCCAAGAGAAATAAACGTGTCCGCTCTTGTTTTCCCAATGGATCAGAAACTTGGAGGAAAAGTTCATTGCTCTGGGTGCATCTCTTCCAAATCACAAACTAAGGGCCAAGCTCTTCAGGAACCTGCAGATTTCAACATCTTCTCTAAGATAAGTTAAGTGCTTGGNTCTTCCAAATCACAAACTAAGGGCCAAGCTCTTCAGGAACCTGCAGATTTCAACATCTTCTCTAAGATAAGTTAAGTGCTTGGGATGTGCTTGGAAGAAGCGACGATGTTTGCGGCTTAAGTCCGGCTTGAGGGTTCAATAAGTTTAACAAAAACACGTCCTACTACAGCTTTCGCCCCATCTCAAGCTCCGGTTCCCAAGGCTTGGCAGACTGGCTTCTGCTCCGCAGATCCTTGGTGCACACTGCGGGCCCGCGCCTGCACCTCCTGTCTCCTCTTGATCTCCTCCTTGGCCACATCAAGCAATTCCAGCGGAAAAGGAACATCTGCACAACATGCTATTGGGGCNCTCCTCCTTGGCCACATCAAGCAATTCCAGCGGAAAAGGAACATCTGCACAACATGCTATTGGGGCTACTGGCATCTGTTGGTGTCTCTCAAGTGCTTGGCATGGCATGGCAAGTCCCTTTAAGGAAACAGAAAGTCCAGATCTCTTCGTCTTCTGCAACATCTGACAGGATTTGATGAATACAAGCAGAAGTTTTAGCGTCATTCAGATCATTCAGCAGTTCTTGACCTTTAGACACATACTGTCACATATTGGCACAGACTGTCATAACAAACAGGTCCTGATTTGACTCTTGCCCCAGCAATTGGTTAATCGGAAACTGCCAAACTGCCAAGTCCTTAAGCGGCGCATCTCCAAACTCGGCCATGGCCGTTGCCTGGGCGAAAGGCTGCGAAACCAATCGTGGTGCAATGGGTCCAATGTGTCCACCTTCAACCCCACAGATTCCAAATCCTCAGCGCTGTGCCTCCGGGGAATCGTCCACCAGATGCTCTTGATCCATTCCTGAGGGACTGCCACTGCGCAAGCAGGTTGAAGTCACTAAATCACTCCTTTCATCTAATTACTATCTTCTATTTTGCGCACCTGTCTGCGCCTGTCTGCATGTATCTGCATGTATCTGCATGTGCTGTTTTTTGGCTGCTTCATTCCAAGCATTGTGTCATTTTGCGTCATAATGCCACCGCGCGTCGTTCTTCGTCCCTCGCCACTGGCGAGAGAGGCGCAGCCTCTGAAGCTTGTGGAGGTCCATCTGCAGTTTCCAAAGCTTCCACCTGCAGGGAGCACACCACAAGCACACGATGCATCAATAAACCTGCACAGTAGGCCCTTCAGAAGACTTCATCCAAACAACTCCAAACATTCCAAAACTATTCATATGAAAAGGATTGAAAAGGATCTACTGCAAGAGTCTTCATCCGGATTTTGATCGCCCCTTCCTAGCCATGCTCAACAAACAAGCAATATATATATATATAATACAATATATATATATATATATATATATAATATAGAGAGAGAGAGGGAGAGAAACATCGTTAATATAATATAATACACAATATTATAGTGCAATATAGTATAGTATAATATGATGTAATGTAATATAATATAATCTAATATAAGAGAATAGAATTCATTTTATTTCTCATTGTCATTGTCTTTTATATCATGTAATATTTCTGTATTGTAGATGTTACCCCCAACTGTGCATCACACCCATTCACACCCATGCCTCAAGGCAAGTCCAAGACCTGCCATAGGATGGGGGTGGGTACATGTCTTGTACATAGAGGACATCTTGCCAATGTCCACATTACGATCCGGGCCTGTCATAGAGGTTGAGGAGCTCTGCATCGCCCTCAGGCAAACAGCTTTCCGCTCCATCGATAGCAAAACGGAAGGATATGCCGCAAATTTCTACAAACCTACTCCAATAGCCATCTGCAACAAGACATCTCAAAGATAGTAAGACAAATCGGCCTGTTTGTCAAATGTATCTTCTCTGTGAGCTATCTTTGCTGTATGTATTCTCACAGTGGAACGCTCATATACTATGTGAGATGTTATTTATTTTACATGTTACATCGTTTACTCACTGTGATACAAATATAATTGTCTTTTCTTTCAAAACTGACGCTCAACTGCAGCTCACAGAAAGGAAGTTAATGTACCTTGCGTTGCAAGTGCCTGAACCCCCCAACTTCCGCGCCTCCGTTTCGCCTTCACATTCGCCCATAGGCAACCTTGCAACAAAGTCAAGCCCTCGAATTGAACGTCCAAAATTGCAAGCAGGAGCGAAACTCAGCGCAAGATGTCTGGCCAAGGTTTCAGCTCGAAAGTTGCTTCAGCTTCCGGAATCGGAGGATCAGCCATACTGTAAACCTCCAGAAAAGATTCCAAGGTTCTCGAAGTGCTTAGAGAAATTATTGAGATAGGTTTTCAAGTTTGACCATGTCCATGATGTGCCGTGGATGTGCCATGTGGATCTGAGAAAGTTTGAGAAAAAANAGTGCTTAGAGAAATTATTGAGATAGGTTTTCAAGTTTGACCATGTCCATGATGTGCCGTGGATGTGCCATGTGGATCTGAGAAAGTTTGAGAAAAAAAATCGGGCAAAGCTCTGCAGTGGCTCAGCCTTTGATTCTTTGAATCCCAGGCCTTCACTTGGCATGTCTCAACTCGCTGAAAGGCCGACGCCTTGGACTCTCGAGATCTCTCGAGCCCAAACTGTTTCATTGAAAAGATATCGAAACTCACCAAACTGAGCGGGAACATTACTTCATGAACATAACAATGAAATTACAATGAAGCTGTGCACAATTCAATGTCAGCGCCAGCAAATTAGGAGGAAATCATCTTGGTCGAAGAAAAAACATCCTGCACAACAAGGACAAAGTGTCTTCCACCAACCATCTTAAGAAAATGTATCAAGG
>BGPT01002682.1:125801-145995 GCA_003297045.1 Symbiodinium sp. clade C Y103 | reverse complement strand
ATGTGAGGATGTGAAGACGTGAAGATGTGAGGATGTGAAGATGTGAAGATGTGAAGATGTGAAGATGTGAGGATGTGAAGATGTGAAGATGTAAAGATGTGAAGATGTAAAGATGTGAAGATGTGAGGATGTGAAGACGTGAAGATGTGAGGATGTGAAGATGTGAAGATGTGAGGATGTGAGGATATGAAGATGTGAAGATGTGAAGATGTGAAGATGTGAAGATGTATGACAGACCTTCACAGTTAGAAGGACCCTTCGCTCAGACGCTCTCGGGAAAAAAATGTTCTTGCGTGAATTATCTGTACAACCTGCGATGAATTAAGCAACGCCAGAAACCAAACCCTGAAGTCCTTGCGACGAAAGCCGCCAATTGGCAGCCATTGTCGCAAGGACTGCAAGGCTTGGTCGCTGACGTTGCTCTACATCTGTACACAGTTCGTGCATAATTTTCCGTACAAGTGTGCAATGAATTTTTAGTAACGTCAAGAACCAAACCTTGAAGTCCTTGCGACAAAAGCCGCCAATTGGCAGCCATTGTCGCAAGGACTGCAAGGCTTGGTCGCTGACGTTGTTCTACATCTGTACAAAGTTCGTGCATTGTAATTTTCTGTACAGGTGTGCAACGAATTATAGCAACGTCAGCAACCAAACCTTGAAGTCCTTGCGACAAAAGCGGCCAATTGGCAGCCATTGTCGCAAGCACTTCAAGGCTTGGTCGCTGACGTTGTTCTACATCTGTACAAAAATTTGCAAACATTGACTGAAGAAACTGTTCTTGCAGAAATTATCTGCGCAAGGGTGCCATGAATTAATTAACATCAGCGACAAGCCTTGAAGCTCCATGCATTCACTACAAAAAAGAGTTGAGACTTTGTCTCATGCGTGCAATTAATTAAATATTTGTACAGATTGAAAAATGCGCTTGCAAGTCAAGCGACTGGAGGCCAGACGGAATCCGACGGAAGATGCATTTGCTTTCAGCATCCTTGTCCTTGAGCCTGAACAAGGAGATGCTTTGTCTCAAGACATGCGGGCGGCTGGCGTTGCCAGTCAAGTTCGACTTGCCGGAAACTGCTGTGAATCAAAACTTATGGCACCAGCCGCTTTTTATTTACAAACAAGTATCCATGGTCCATAACTCTCTCTCTCTATCTCTATCTCTCTCTCTCTCTCCCTCTCCCTCTCTCTTTCCCTCTCTCTCTCTCTCTATCTCTCTCTCTCTCTCATATCTCTGAGTATATATGATGTGTAGAAATACGTGTTATAAAAAGTAGAGCGCTCAAACGAGGACTTTTCAGGGTTTGTCGTGTGGTTTCTAGTTTCCCCATGCAAGAAGTTTAGAATCAAAGGAACCAGTTGTGGTGACAGAAAAGAATAGACAAGAACAAGTTTAGGGTTTAAAGGAGAGCGCTCAAATGATGACATTTTAGGGTTTGTCGTGTGGTTTCTATAGTTTCACCATGAAGTTTGTATAGTAACTAAAGGAAGAAGCAATTTGCGGTGACAGAAAAGAGTAGGAAAGAACAAATTTAGGGTTTGAAGGAGAGCGCTCAAACGAGGACATTTTAGGGTTTGTCGTGTGGTTTCTATAGTTTCCCCATGAAGTTTATATAGTAACCAAAGGAAAGAAAAGAAAGTTGTAGAAATTAAAGGAAAGGGGTCAAACAAGCAGTTTGTACCCAAATGGTGGCAGAAAGGAATCAGAAAATAATAAGTCTAGGGTTTAAAAGAGAGCGCTCAAACTATATAGGGTTTGTCGTGTTTTTAGGGTTAAAAAGAAAGCGCTCAAACGAGGACGATTTAGGGTTTGTCGTGTTTTTAGGGTTAAAAAGAAAACGCTCAAACGAGCACTTTTTGGGGTTTGTCGTTTTTTTTTGGGGTTAAAAAAGAAAACGCTCAAACGAGCACTTTTTAGGGTTTGTCGTTTCCCATATTGTTGGCACAAACTGTTCAGAAGATAGACGCATGGGTGATATGTTTCTTGGTCCAGCTTGCAACATTGCTCGCCATCTTTCGCTCGCACAGCAGTAAGGGCAGTCATCCTTTATAGCATTCTTTCCCAACAAAGCTAACAAACCATGGTTTTACGCGAGCGTGAATCTCTTGCTGGATTGGGGGTGGTATTTTCCAAGGCGGTGCCCCATTTGTATATATAAGTTAGATGGCTATCATACCGTCTAACATCTTCTAATTATAAGCACTGCAGAAACCCATTTTTTGGAGGTACAAACCCACTTAACTATGGGGGAGAAAAGCATGGGACCCCAAATCTCAAGCACACACAGACACATACGCCATCAGCAGCATTCTCACTGAATGGCCTCCACGGTCTTGGTACGAGGAGCCGTGAACTTGGGAATCACCCCCGCAAGCTCACCCCGACTGAAAACAATTCCCTGAACCAAGAATATATTGCTTTTACATATGTTTTCTGTTTTCTTGTGAGCACAGTTTTGACTAGAATGTTGTAAAACTGTTTGTTCATCAAAGTTTTTTCTTGGACATCGGGTTCAGGGAATGAGCCCCATGTGAAACTACAAGCCACTTTCAAACTTGGATTGCCTTCGAATCATCATGGCCAGGCAAAGGAGGTATCTTTCATAAAACCTCTTGTTGACAGTCGCCCCATGGCATGCACAAAAAATAGATTTGCACTTGCCAAGGAAGCTTTCCTCTGCANCTTGTTGACAGTCGCCCCATGGCATGCACAAAAAATAGATTTGCACTTGCCAAGGAAGCTTTCCTCTGCAAACGTAGTGAACGACAATACGTTCAACTGCTGGTATCTAATTTGCATGGCTTGGTGATACACATAGTGGTGCTTGGGACGTAGCTTAAACAACATCACACGGTTGGAGTAGAAACAGGCCGCCAACCAGGCATAGGTCTTGCAATGCAAAACCAACAAGTCTGAAGCCTTCAAGGCGTCACGTTCACTGAGAATCAGCCCGCTGCTGTCAAGAATTTCGGCGCATCGCTGCAAGCCATAGGAGCAAGTTGCCAGCACCTGCATGATGCGGTCCTCAGCAGGCCAGTCGATGGGACAGATCTCGAACCAAGATTCTGGGCACCAAAAAAAATGGGTTGCAGGAATTGAGATAATCTGGTCGGGTGGCTAGGCAATAAATAGGAAACAACCACAAAATGCAATGCGGTTGTGGGTTCCATTCCAAGCCTCAAATCATAGACAAAGGGGATAAGATGGAATACACTAATCAGAAGACTAGGGCACATGAGGTAGAGAATCTGCACATTTCTGGGTTGTCATCGCACACCACCATACCAGCGTTTTGATGTGACGGGCCTTGTATCTTGTGAACATCTCTGCATAATCTTTTGTTCCACCAATGCTCGCTTCAGTGAGAATCGGTTTTCTTGGGAGATACAGCCTGCAGCTGCATTGGGGCAACATTGAAAAATGCCTATTGTTTTGGAAGTTTGGGGAAATAACTTTAAGGGGACATCTCCAAGGCAAACCACTGCTTGTTCCTGCAAAGAACCCGTTTTCTTTACAGCTTCGAATCATGTCATTCTGAACGGCATCCAGATTTTCAAACCAACCAGAGGATAGCAAGCAACGCACAGCACTTGCTATGAGGTCTCGAGCAGTACCAAGGTAGACATTATGCATGAAATCATACATAACTGTTTCCACTCGCCACCCTGGAATGCAGGCCCAGTCAGAAATTTTGGTGTCCAGGGCGACATACCCTTCATGGCTCAGGGTTGTATATTCCCACCCCCGTTCGAAAAAGTTCTTGTAGTTCATATACTCGTCGCAATTTGCCCCTTGCTGTGCAAGGCAACTATCACACATCCTCAGCAGCACGTAGTGGTGCCAAAAAGGAAAATTATAATTCATGGGGGATCAAACCTATGTCACACTAAAAAACTGGTTGTTTGCCCAGGATTGACACTTCAAGATATCAAAGAGTCAAATCGCAATTGTAGGCACGCTCGAAATTGTGCATGGCTTTTCTGGCCTTCAGGTCGGCTTTGCTTGCAAAATAGCAAGCCCTTAGCTCTGCCAGAATCTAGGTTCAAAGAAAATTCTTATGGTACAAATGGGGGTTTGGGTTTCCGACAAATCCCCATGAAAATATAAAATATAACATCAAACAGAAAATGAATCATATGTGACATGGGTCCGCCATCCATTGGCTAATTTGCCTCCTGCCACCCGTGCCCGGTCAGAGTCCTTAGCAAAGGGCCGCCCATTGAATCTTGTGGCAGGTGCCACTCCAGAAGTCGCTATGTCAATGGACCAGGCGGCAAGCTGGGCCAGGGTTCGGTTGACTTCTGTCCTCACTTTAGAACTGAAAAGGCCATTTTTGGGTGGATAAACGCAGCTCTGTATATACATAAACGTGTTTGTGTATACATATATATATATATTTTTTTATATATATGTATATGTGTATACATAAATGTGTTTGTGTATATATATCATTATATCTATATATGTATATGTATGTATATATGTATGTATACCTACCTGTCCATGTGTATCTATTTCACATGTACGTAGATGTTGCAGATCCTGGGGGTGCTGTTGAAAGGTTCCCCAACATTATCTCACAGTGGGTAAGTTGCCAATCATGACAAGGGGCTGCATCACTGCGCATGAAGCGCTCAGGTATNGTTGAAAGGTTCCCCAACATTATCTCACAGTGGGTAAGTTGCCAATCATGACAAGGGGCTGCATCACTGCGCATGAAGCGCTCAGGTATTAATGCAAATCGGAATTTGTAGAGAAGAACATCTGTTACCATTCCAGTCCCAGCAAACGCACTTCCAATGCTCCAGACAAACACTTCATCATCTGTGTACATCTCTGCGCCATCCCCATGAATCGTCAAAGGAATAAGGTCTTGAAGGGGCACACCATTCTTTTCATCTAAAGCAGGATGCGAAGCCCACGGTTTAAGTCTGCGAACGTGGTTCCAAAATTTGAATCGTGACTCAGAATCGGTATTCCCAAGCATCAGATTACGAAAGACATTTGGGTGGTCAGCAAGACAGTCCACGATTTCATGTGGCAGCAAGACCCGGATTGTAGTAAGCTTCGGTTTCGTGCCATCAACCTGGGCGGGCAACAGTTTGAACCACCAGAAAAATCAAAGCCGTATAGGCCCCTTCCCTCAATACCATTGTTTGCCTATGCCTTCTTTGGGGAATAGGAAGATTGGAAATGCCAGGGCTGAAAAGTATACTGGCATTTTGCATTGATGTTCAGAGTTGGAAACATGACTATTTTTAGAGAAAATGCCAGGGTTCAAATGCCAAGCATTTTGAAACATACTCACGAAATTCAAAATGAAAAGGTACTGGCGAAACCAAGGATCTTGTAAAGGAACTTGAACAGAGTATGGTCTCAAACGAAATCCAAATAACCTTTTGATCCAACGATGGAGGTCCCTTTCCCCGTTCATGGGGAAACTGTTATCAGTCCCCAAAGTACTGAAGGCTTGAATTGCCTTGTGTGGAATCCCATCAGCCACCATGCTACCAGATAGGGACACTNGAAACTGTTATCAGTCCCCAAAGTACTGAAGGCTTGAATTGCCTTGTGTGGAATCCCATCAGCCACCATGCTACCAGATAGGGACACTGCACCAGAGACTGAAATCTGCCCCTTGCCAATCATATCGATCAAATGGTCCACGGTTTTGGAATCTTCGTAGTTTTCAAAACGCTGCCGTTTCCTGCATGGAAAGATTCTGGATGGAAATACTCTTTGAAAATCACGATGTTTTGGTGTCAATCTCACCCAACAACCTGTTAGGCAGACACATATGATTAAAGCAAAACAACATTGTTTATACAAAGGGAAACCATATATATATATATATACACACATATACAGAAATATTTTTACACATCACCAAAACAAAATTAGGGTTATCACCAGCACCACCAGCATTGCGCAGGTTTCCCACGCGGTATCCTGGAGGAAGACCCAGCACCTGGCAGCTTCCGGGATAGGCACCAGGTTTGACACCAACTTGGGAGAGATGGAGCCCCAAAATCAATTGTTTTAGAATTTCATTTTGGGCAGTCCAAACTCGAATGGCACGATGTCCCAGATCCAAGTGTGATGGATAAAAAGTCGTCCCTTCGACTTTAATGTCTCTAGTTGTTTCATTGGTAAACCATTTGAGTTTTGGAATGCCCAAAAGCATGAACAGGAAAAAATGGGAAACCATTGGGTTGCAATGGGGATATAGGGAAGAAAATCACGTAATAAGAACCCCAACTTTGTGGCACTGTTTTGGGGCTGATTTGAAAGGTATCATTAACGAATTGGGGTGGTGGAGCTCATGGTAAAAGATGGATTGGGGCCGCTCGCATTCCACAGGTGAGGGGGAAACTGATGAACGCATTTTGATTTTGGGGTAAGTCCATTTCAAACAATTTAACGTTATCCAAGAAGAAAGGGATGTGGGAACGGTTAATTTTCCTCCTGCTTGCTTGGAATGGGATAATGTTGTTGACATTGGGGAAAGAAACCATTAAATCTTCGAATAGCCATAAATACTAACCTCTGTTTTGGTGGTACCAACTGATCTGGAAAAACCCACAACCCACTTGTAATTGGAGAAACCTGAGAGGCCCAATGGATTTGGGGTTGCCTTATCTCGTTGGTAAACCGGCCTCAATATTATTCAGTTTGATTTCCCCATTCGCCCATTAACTTAAGTTGGTAACTTTGGCAGATCCCCTTTGCTGGAGCCATGACAATCCCTGGTTCACCGGTCTCACTGTACTTTTCTCCCCAGATTCATCGATCGTCCTGCTGATGAAGCAGAATCGGAAGGCCCGCTTGCTTGACAGGGTGGAAGGACACTACAAATACAAACTTGGCACTCAAAACAAAATACATCAAATTTTGAAGTTGTCTTTGTGTGTGTGTGTGCATTCAAACAGTGACCCTTCACCTCCTAAGCCCTGCAAGAAGCTAGATTGACATCTTTCCTCTAAGATCTACATTGCGTACAATGTGGCAAATAGTTCGCATTTTCACGTTGAGAATCCAAATCAAAATTTAGCTGCGCTGTCATGTCAGCCATGAACCCCTAGAGCCACTCATTTCTTTTCCTTCTTTGAGCCCTTTCTTGTCTTTGCCTTCTTGTTGTTTGCCGACAGGAATGCATCGGCTGCTGCCTCCACACTAGAAGGCAAGCTGATACCCGTGTGGAAATACAATGGGTAAAGCACCATACGAAAATAAAAGGGTGGCCATGGACATGCATTTTATATCCTGAAATCTTTGTAGGCACAACTTGGCACCACTCATACCCATTGAAATCTAATTGAATAGGGCAGTGGAGCCTTCAACTTCTTTCCGGCGCTGGCTTTCTCTTCGATCTTACGAGACAAAGCTTTGAACTCCTTCTCCGTTGCGCCCTCCTTTTTGATCGTAGTCTGAATGTCTGAGTAAAGAGTCTCGGTGGTGTTGGCAAAATCAAGCATGGTAGCAGCAAGCTGTTCTGCAAAATCCAATCCCTTCAGGGTAATAGATCGGGTCCTGGAGACTGCAGCTGAATTCAACAGCTCCTGCATGCTCGAAATCACCTTGTCCTTGTAGGTGAGCGGCTCCACAGGCTTTGAACTTTCCTCGGCCTCTGCAGGCTTGGCTCGCTTCTTGGGAGCGGCTGTCACCTGCAGGCTAGGAAGGCAAAACCAAAAACTCCAATTTGGTGACCATTGAACTGGAATAGTGTTGATTTTCGATAGTAAAATTTCATAGGCTCATGTTTGCCACGCCTGGGAAATTCAGCCTCACTTGATAGTACGATTGCATTTACTGATGCTGATACCGGTTTGATTGGTCAAATGATTCATTGAAGTTGATATTCAATTGGTACCCCATTAAACCACCACAAAGGAAGGAGATGTGAAAAGGATTTGTGTTGCTAATTTTCCTGTTGGTTTGGCCGCCCAAAAAAAGCCCCCCACAAGTCTTCCCCCAATAGCCTTTTTCCTACACCTTTGCTACATGTTTAATTGGCTGTGGGGGGCTTTTTTCGGGCGCCAAACCAGCAGGAAAATTGTTAATTTGTGTTGACTTATTGTATGATAAGGTTTACTGATGTTCATATCAACTGAATTGGAAACCTGATGCAACTTATTGATGTCGATATTGATACCCCTGGGAACAAATGGAACGAAGTCATTTTAGATATACCCATTGACTCATTAATCAATCGGTGTTGAAGCTATTTTGATAGCCATTGATACCCGTGTGAACCCATCCATAACCATCGATATGAAGAGGATTGGTGTTGACTTTCCGTGGCACTTTTTAAAACGGATTGTGTTGTTTTTCGTGTAACTCCATGACAGCCAAAACTATGGCCTTTGTCATGGCATCCATAAGGGCTTTGCAACCAGCTTTGGAAGCTGTTTGCACTGAGGGCATGGCCCCTGTACGCATGAAGCCATCATCTGATGTAAGTGCTTTCAGCATCTCATCATCAACAGATGCGGTACCCTTCAGCGCTGTGGATTCACTGACCTTGTCCTTTTTCTCAAACTCTTGACCGGTTCGCATGTAATACCAAGTGTCCTTACAGATGGTTTGGTTTTGAATTGGAATTGAGACAGAATACCCATCACATATGCATAGCTGCCATCAAATTCTAAAAGAAGAGGACAAATAAAACGCGAGCTCCAATTTAGAAGAAAGTCATCCTCACAGTCAGGAAAGTCCGTATCCTGGTAATACATTCCGGCTGCAGTTCGAGCCTTAATGACCTGAGTAGCCTTTTCCTCTCCCAGGTTTTTCTTGATATCACGTCCCTGCATGGCACGCCATCGTGATTTTGAAGCATGAGATTGCTCATGCCGCCTCTCAACCTGGAGAACCAACTTGTCCCAGTTTTTATCACAATCGAGGCACATGCCGAACATCTCCAAACGATTGGTGGAATAAAACTCATGCACCCTAAACCTTTCCTTTGAGCGCACAAAAGAGTCCCAATCTCTCTTGTTCGTCGTACCTTGGGCTGGTAATAGACCAGGTTAAAAAAATATTTTATAAACCATTTGAGGACATCAACGACCTAACAATTGCACCAGCCCTTGGAAACTGTTACTAGTCAAATTAGGGTGTACTGTTGCGCACCAGCGCTGCATTTTGCTGGGACATATCCTGGGTCTGCGCCACCACCAAGGCTAAATCGTCGGTCGCCTCGGGCTTCTTCTCCTTCGCTTTTTCCGTGGTCTTCGCTTCCTTTGTCTCCTTCGTCTTATCTGCCTCCTCCTGGCTTTCCGCATCCTCGTCATCCTCTGCAGCCTCATCCTCGGTGTCTTCTGAATTTTGATCATCCTGGTTTTCTTCTTCTTCTTCATTCCCTCCCTCAGATGAGGAATCATTCTCACTTTCTTCGGCATCATCACCATCTTCATCTTGGCTCTCTTCCTCTTGGCTCTCCTGCTCCTCCTCCTGCTCATCTGCCTCCACCTCTGAATCTGAAGTCGTCTCTTCATCACCTGACTCCTCCAACATGGCAGCAAGTTCCTGCACCTTGGCCTCTGCGCTGCTGGTGGTACCCACAGAGGTGCAGGAGAACGTGAAATCTTTGCAACCTTTGAGGGAGGTGTCTTGAGGATCTCTTCTGCTTCTGCCTTCTTCTGAACTGGAAAGAACTTCAACCGCTCTTCTTCCTTCTTCTTCTTGTTTACCTTCGTAGTATCTTCTGTCTTGTCATCACAGGCATCATTCTTTCGGCTTTTCTTCTTCTCTGCAGTCTTTTTGGAAACCTCTTTTGCCTTTTCTTCTTTCTTGGCTTTCTCATCAGCGACCTTCTTTGCTTCCTTCTTTGCTTCCTTCTTTGCTTCCTTCTTTGCTTCCTTCTTTGCTTCCTTCTTTGCCTTCTCTTCCTTCTGACGTTTCTTTGCGACAGCCTCTGCTGCGGCAGCAGCCGCTTGCTGAAGCTGCTCCGCAACTTTGCTTTTCGTCTTTGCCGATTTGGCCTCTGGGGTCTTCTGGGCGCTTCCTTCTCCTTATCAGAGAACTTGACTTTCGAACCCTTTTCTCCTTTTTCCTTCTTGATCACCTTGACCTTGGAAGATGATGAATGTGATGACGCCTTTCTCAAAGCTGGGGGCCTCTTTGGCTCAGCAGCAACTTCATTTGTCTTCGGCTTTCCCTTGATGCGTTTGGCTGGTACTTCGCACTTTGCCTTTGCAGCATCTTTCCCCATGGTATAGATGCTCTTGGAAAAAAGCCCAAAATAGCTGCAGGAAACCAGAAATAGTGGTGATTGAGGGAATTTGCGCAGGTAGTTTGAAGGGAATCTTCAAGTCGCAGCATTTTTTATCCATGGTTTGGAAAAAACCGCTGGGATCCATGATGGTTGGCCATCAGGAGAAGGTTTGGCATATGTGTAAATCTATTGGTTTTGGGGGGAACCTACAAGTCGCATCATTTCGCAGCTATTCGCATCATTCTCGCAGTCCATTCGCATCATTTTATGATGATGATTTTTACCAATTCTGATTGGGATTGTTTACACTTTGGAGGGTGGTCCCCAGAATGGCACTGTTCCAGTTCCAACTATTGATTCGAACCATTGGTTCGCACCATCAGTCCCCCACAATCCTGGAGGCGGCTGCAATCAAGCCGGTTTTGCCGAAGATGCCTTGCAAAGGCCGCTTGAGCGTCATCCGCTTCATCCTGTGGTCCTGCATGGTGGGAGCTGGCAAATCATGGCACACCCATGAAAGATGAAATTGTGTGTATATATTTGTATGTACATATACACCTTCTGTCATCTTTATCTATCTAGCTATACTGTATGTATGTACTGGTTACAAAAGCACCCTTAATTTTAGGGTAACTTTGAAAGGCACTGTATGTATGTATGTATGGATGGATGGTTTGAACACAAAATAAATAGGTACAACTACATTATAGTTGTACCTATATATGTACATATACACCTTCTGTCATCTTTATCTATCTAGCTATACTGTATGTATGTACCGATTACAAAAGTACCCTTAATTTTAGGGTAACTTTGAAAGGCACTGTATGTATGTATGTATGTATGTATGTATGGATGGTTTGAACACAAGAAGATGTTTTTGAGACATCCGGAATATATATGCATGTATACCTGTGTAAATCGAAACCCCACATTCAATCAGCTTTGATAACCGAATACAGTATTGTTGGCCTTTTCCCCAATCACCCCTTATCTTCCTGGGCCATTGCAAATTGTTGCGGTCCCCAAAAAACATTGTAATCAACTACCACCATGGGTGATGCTGATATGTCCCCCTATCAAACACCATCTTTGTGGGAAATCATGTCCCCCAATCAAGTACCATCTTTGTGGGAAATGGCACAAACCAGCTCAATGTAATTTTCCCCTCATTTCCCACGGCAGATCTTGGTTGTACTTTGAAGGCCATGACAAAACCCTGCAGGCGTTCACCTAGGGTCCAAGCACGGCTTGCCTGGTGGCACTTGAATTTCTCGCTGTTTTACCGAGAAAGAAATTTTATGACACTTTCCAACTCGGCACCTTTGGACCAATCATGATTGATTCTCTTTCTGCAATCAGCTCTGTTTTCTGATTTTTTGCTACGACGCAAGAACTGATAGGCTTCCCGCTGGTGCTTTTTCTGATTTGCTGTTCGGACTCGAGCAAGGGCCCTCCCAAACCTCATTTTTCGATGCTCACTTTTGTGAAAACCTTGGCACATGAAATCAATACCCCAAACAGAAGAAACAACACACATCTGGTAATATGACAATCCCGCTGAATAGGTAATATGGCAATCCCGGGGAAACATTAACATGTTCTAGCTTGTCAAGAGACCCATCTGGGTAATGTTGGCTGTCTTTGAGCAGCGCTGTTCCAGTCACCCGAGATTTCCCACTGCCATCCGTGTAATGGCGCACTATGTTGCCACTCTGAAACCTGCGAGGCAGCTGGTGATTCGAGATGGAATCGATGGCACGGTGGCCTAAGGCCGGGCTGCTGAATGGAACTCCAGGGATTCATAGGGGTTAGGAACAAATTTTCGAATATGTTTCAGGATTCATTCATCATTCAACAAGATATCGAAAATTGCAGGTGTCCTTTTTTTGGTCTTTAGGCTTAAAAAAGGTCAAAAAAGGGCACCTTGAAAAATGCTCCAAATTGTTCAAATTCTTTTGATTCACTATAAGATATTGCCAGGTTCACAGAAAGATTCATTAAACAAGATATCGAGAATTTGCAGGTGCCCTTCTTTGGGTCTTTAGGCTTTAAAAACGGTCAAAAAAGGGCACCTTGATTTCAAGTGACCGTACTACAAATCAAGAAAATGCCTTTGATTGGAACCAAGTGGCTAGAGTACAAGAGTGTTGGTTTGTGGCTGCCCCCACCGAAGTCGCCCATGTTCATTCGTAGTTTGCGCAACGGCACAAGTTTAAGAAAGCGTTGAAAGAGATTGTGGTATTCCATCAATGAACTTGATGGTTGCTCCAAGACAAACCATATGCCTTTAGCAGCACATAATAGCAGTAACACAAGTGTCCGGGCTGTGAGGAGATTTCCTAGCCTCACTGAAGGCCGGGTTTTGCCCCCCATCGGTGACAGCATTGTTCGACCTGTGCTGCCCATACTCCTGCTAGGGAAGTGGTTGGGACCCTTTGTTGGTTGATAACCCTGGGGCTGGATAATCCATTCATGGTGAACCTTCCATTCAAAAAACAATCTTGGTGGTGTCTTTACCTTTTACCGCAATTGCTTAAATATGATCCCATTGGAGACCTGATACAGTATGTGTGTTTATACCATTGTGTTGAATCACCCCTTTTGGTTGTTTCTGAATCCATTTTCACAACAATGCATACAATGGAACTGAGGAACCTAAACCGTGAGGAAACTTGATACCCCAACATATTTGCCCAACAATAAATATGACAACCCTTAGATACCTTTCTTTGGGTGAACCTTGTTTTTGGCAACCCTGTCATGAAGATCCATGACCCGCAAACTGGGGCTGCTAAAGCGCCAGTCCCTGGCCGTAAGTTGCACACCATGAAGAGGGCGTTCGCGAAGCCAACGTCAGACGTGAGATCCATGGTGTCCCCACCAATGCACACATCCATAGGGACAGCTGATCTTCCCTCCTGGCAGGTTTGAAATGGATGGAAAAATAGCTTACGCAATGATTGGGGATGTTATATATGTAGAGATACGTAAGAATGGGCATATATAAATATGTGTATGTGTATATTTGCAATTATGTACATGTATATGTAAGTGTATAAATATATTTATATTTATATAGACATATATTCAGATATATGTATTTGTATGTGTAAATATATATATATATAGATAGATGTGTGTGTATGCATGTGTAAAAATATAAACATACATTGTGTGTATATATATATATCTTATGCATCAATGGCTTCAACAATAATGGGGGTTGCAACCCCCATTCCTGACCCATGTTTTTTGCAAAACAAATTCAGGAGAAGGGTATGGTGGGGCATGATTCAACTGTAAGAAACCAATGTTTTTGAAGAAAATTGGAACCACAGAAATCCATTTTCTGTTGTTGGCAAACTACAGGCTCCTGCCACTCACCACGGGTAACTGCCATGGTTCCAGCAAAGAGTTCGACATGATCACCTGGTCATTTCCAATCCAAGGAAGGGTTCATGAAGAGCAGCTTCACTAAAGTCATCACAACCTGAGAGATGGCGGTTGGAAAGTTATTTGCTAGGACTTGTTTCATTCCATACTGGTCCACCCAGAAGATTGATCGCACATATGGCAACATTCTTTCTAATGCAACAGACTTGCAAGGAATAACACAAAATGTTGTGAAAAAGGGATTTGTTCGCAGTCTGGAAACTAAGGAACCCCAGTGTTCCTAACAACTACGGTTATCACCATGCAGAGTCCAACTGTGCCATGATGAGGCAAGAAGCTAACGGGGCGCGAAGATAGCGCAAGCCAGAGAGCAGCCAGGCTTGCTGCTTCTGCTTCATGGTCTTGGGTCGACGGTTCTTGAGGGCCTTGCTGAAACGTAAGTCATCTTTGACCTTTTGCAACCTGTTCTTCAGGACTTGGGCGCTTAATGAACGTTTCGGCATGGGCAAAGCAAAGCGTTATCCGAGGTTGGTTCAACTAGCCACGCAAAAGATCCTATTGAATGAAAATGTTGCGGTTATGCCATGCACCGCTTTTTTTGGGGAATATGCCACAAGGAATTCTATCAAAATTTATTCGTTCCCTTCTTTCCATTGAAAAGAAAATACCATCAGTTCTCTAATTTTGTTTCACCCCAACCCAACTCTTAGTTGCAGAGTTTGCGTGATTCAGTAGCCCCCCTTCTAGCAGTGTCCTCTCCAAGCGTTCGTCAAAGCCCCAAAACTTCGTGTACCTGGCGGTGTGTGCATGAGCAATTTTATGTAGTCGACAGAATGCTCATATGGCATTCTGTTGGGGGCATTGGGATGGGGAATGCGCCATTGATATCATAGAGACAAATGCATGCATGGTATGATTTCGATTTGGCTGATGTTTTAAAATGGCTCACATTGCGCCCATGAATGCACACACTGAACCCTTTCCAAAGAAACCTTTTCCCACAGCGGCTTCCGGTGCTTGACGCAATCTATGAAGCTACCCTAATCCTCAATCCTTCGAAACCCTATATATGCCACTAGCATTTTCAATATTGCCAAAGAGCAGTGGCCAACCCCAATAATTAGCCAATGGTGCGGTGATATCACCGAACCCACAAAACCATTGATCCTCAAGGATCCATTTTGCGCAAGTTACCTATGTGCCACTACTGTTCAACAGCCGACAGACCGGCCCGGCGACGTGCCTCATTCCATGCCTCAATCGCACCACCGTGCTTGTTCCAAGACACTTGATAGCTGCTCGGTTTGGGGGTGCCGTCCACAGACTTCTTGATGTAATAGGCCTGCTGCTTGCAAAGCACCTCAATTGCCTGAGCGTGCGAAGGCTTTTGTCATGGAAACCAATCAAACAAAAATCACCTAGAACCCCACCCCAAAACTCTTAAAAAACAGGCCCAATTGTGGCTAAGGGACACAGCCCTCAACCGACACTGTGTATGAGTGATTTCCTTTGTAAGCTTGACTGGCCACAGGAAGGGCTTGATCAGGGAGACCGGTGAGGTCATAGGCTTTGAAGGTTGTTGTTTTGTGGTGTGACCCGTCCGTTGCCCCCGCACTTGAACTGGCGTCCTTCTCGTGCAAAGCCTTCTCGGCCTTCTCCTTCTTCTTCAGCTTAGACATCTTCTTTGCCTAAGGATTGCGCAATTTACTCTCAGCGTGGTGCAAATACTACCCTGTTGAAATGGCAAACACTTGATCGAAGAATCCTTGATCAACGGATGTTCATTTTCACAATCCAGTTTTTGTTGGGGAAAATCGAACAACGACTCCATATGTGATATGTTTAGATAGTATACCCTTCATCGAAGAATCGAAGAATCAAGTTTTGACCTTTGTCTTGGTTAGGGCATGAAATCCCCTGATAGGCTGGCACACCCTTTATTGCAGAAGCAAAGATGCACTAAATGGAATTGGTTTCACTCTTATCATCCTTTGGGTCTGGACAAAAAGAACTCTTAACTTTAGAACAAGGATCGGTTTGTCCTCCAGGGACAGGGGGAGGTGTGATGTCCAGTTTCAAGCCCACTTCGTCAGCAAGCCGGGGTTTTTTGCTTGCCGGGGTGACCGTAACCTCATCATCAGCCATCGCAGCTGCTGCATCCATTTTCATCAGGCGCAGAGCTTCTGCAAAGCCATTGGAGCCCTGGACAGAAGCTTGCGTGGGAGACCCGGTTTTGTGGGAGACCTGGTTTATCTTTGAAGAAATAAGTAAAGATGTTATGGTTTTTTGTTCGAATGATTCTTCCATGTATTGACACACATCAAAGCTGTATGAATGAAGCTAATCGTATTGAAGTACATGTGACAATACAACCCACTGCAAATTGGAATGAGCCAGCACAAACACAGTGTCGCTATTTTGAAACAAAAAGCAATGCCGCTATTTTGAAACACCAGTGTGATACACAATACATTGTCGCCAGTTCTCAAATAGGATCACTATTTGTCAAGTGTTGCAATTCCGTGCCCAGGCCAAGCCTGCGGTTCCTGCAGATCCTTTGCTGGACGGTCGGCATCCTGCGGGCTGGCATGGACAAGAATAGACTGGTATATGTAATTTTCATTCATGGTTGTGGTTGTTATTTTATGGTGAATGGGGGCTGGTAGATAATTTTTATTTATGGTTGTGATTGTTATTTCATGGTGAATGTTTTCACTTATGGTTGTGGTTGTTATTTACTGGTCAATTGGGCTAAGAAAACCATTTTGCGGCTTTACTCCACCGATTGAGTCCTGAGATGTCTCCTCTCGGAGCCATGTGCAGAAATGATCCACTGAAGCCAATGTCGAGTAGACGGAATCACCATAGAGCAACAGGGAGTTTCTGCAATGGACCAAGTAGTCTCCAAACATTGGATGCCTGGGCGCTAATGAGATAATCTTCAAACAGATATTTCAAGTCATGTGTGCTGGACCTGTGGCTTTTCAACTTGCAAGACAGATGCAACATAATGCAACAAACTCTATATAGCTACATTGAAATTGTATACATGTTCCTTGCAATACAAATGCAACAGATTCGAACTACATGTTCTTTGCGAACCAAATGAAACAGGCTTAAAACAAATAAATGTTCACCTAGCTGCTCAGCAAGGGTTTCGTCTTGGGATAGCAAGTCACTGTAGATGTCCGACAACCCCAGAGCTAATTCCCTGACAACTTCTTCACTCATTGTGATGCCAACACTGTCCATAGCATAGGCTACGGCTTCAGAGTTCATTTCTGGTTTGACACGGCCTAGATTGGGGTTCTTGGCAGGGGTGTAGCCATCGGCATACGTCAGACCGTCACCGTAGGCTGTCTTCCACTTGGTGTAAAAGCCACCCAAACAACCCTCAGGTCTGACCTGGGAATCGGCAAACTCATTCTCACCCTCATCTTCATGATCCCTGGGACTGGCACTGGAAGAATCGCTTTCTTCCCCCAACCGGAGCGTAGGAGCATTCAAGCTAGATGCATCATCCCCGGACCCATCCCCCATCTCGTCCTCCACCTCCTCGTTGGCCTGCTCAACCTCAGACGACGAAGCTTCAGCTTCGGCTGCACCCGCACCTTCACCCCCCTCTTCACCTGCACTTGCTGCGCCTGCCTCCTCATCAGTCCCATTTTCACTGGCCTCTGCTTCTGCTGCTGCGCGAGCGTTGGCCTCCTGAATTGGGCTGCTTTCCAGCAAGCTCTTGAGGTCCTGCACAAAAGGGTCGTAGCTGTTCTGGGAGTTCCTCCACAGGTATCGAAGAGCTCCTATGCACTTCTTGGCTTTCGTGGCCTCCTCTGCTGCCAGCCCGTAGACACTTTGGCCCTTGGACCTGTCGGGACGGAACAGCTTGTTGTTCAAGACCCGGTGCAGCATCAAGAAGACATCGCACAAGAAGTAGGCGCTCGGCACCTGAGGGATTGACGTAAGCACCCAAAATCATGCAATTTGTTCATGCAATAAGACTGTTCAGACAGGTGACGTTGGACTTACAAGTGAACACACAAGTTTGATCACCCCCACCCTCTTGGGACAGTGTTGAATCAACGGCCGCAACCACATCCTGTTCCTGGCCAGGACCGTGGCTGATGGCCTGGTGACCATGTCATCCAACAAGATAAGGGCACCGCCCTTCCAGTCATCCCCATTGATCACATTGAGCACTTCCATAGTCAAGTTGGCGTGCGTAGAATTTGTCACGCGATCCTTAGAATGTGGCCGTTTAGACCACCTGCATCAACATGTTGCCCAGACCCTCCAAGCCCCTCCCACTGTCTCCTCCCCTTCCCCCCCTCCTCCCACTCCCCGCCTTCCCCCCCTCCCCCTGTGGTCAGTTTCCCTTCATATCACGTGTCTATGCAATGCATGTAATCTGTTAGTAGCTTCCGTAGTTACCACTGAATTCATTAACCTTTCACTGCGCCNGACTGAGTAGCATAGCTCTACAGGATAAAAAGACGCTGCGCTCACTGTCGGCTTCCAGGTGTGTACAGAACCAGGGCCCCTAAGGGGAATACCACGTCAAAGTGGTAGCGGAGCTTGTGCTCCTGCAGTTCCATTATTGCGGACGTAGTTTGTAGCTGCGCCGTGATAGGACTGAGGAGCAACCTGGATAGCCGTGTATATAGTGTCGTCGCCGCCATGGTCATAATCCGTAATATGGATTCTGACGAGGAGCTCTTGCCCGACACCGAGGCAGAGCCAGATGCCTACGNGATGACACCAAAGGTCCCTCCACAATTCGATGGACAGTCATCATGGTTTGAGTACGAAGACTTGATTGATGATTGGTTAGGAATCACAACACTTGATCCGGACAAACATGGACCATCACACAAGAATGCATTGGTAGGTTCCGCATCATTCTACAAGTCAATGCTCGATAACGCCCTGCTCTGAGATCCGGACCGCGGCCTTGCACACTTCAAAGACACTTTGAGACCCTACTTTGTAAAGGGAGTAAACCATGTGTTTCTTTGGATTCCTGCAACTGTTTCGAACCTACCGCGGTCAGAACGAATTTGTGCATTGGATAGGACGTTTCGAGATTGCACAGAAGCACCTCCTTGCATCTTGGAGTGACTTGTTAGACTTGTCGGATCTTCCAGAAGTAGGCACTGCCGATTTCACGGCGGCTTTGACGGCAGCGCAACAAGCCGANGGAGTGACTTGTTAGACTTGTCGGATCTTCCAGAAGTAGGCACTGCCGATTTCACGGCGGCTTTGACGGCAGCGCAACAAGCCGAGATGGCAAACTTGCAAAACGAAGATGCACAACGTGCATTCCAGGTAACATTGAGAGAAACGACCATAGCAAACAGAAAACGTGATCACATGGCCATGTTCCCTTTGTCAGATAACTTGATGAGTTTGATCTTTCTAGTGCAAGCTGACCTGAATGAACAACAGCGGGAACGATTTGTGAGCAGCATGAACATACGACAGATATCCATGCCACAATACAAGTACCTGCAAGTGAAAACCCTGTTTTTAGAACTCTTTTGCGTGTCTCGCACTGGAGTAGCTGACCCCAACATTGCTCACCGCAAAAGGTCCTTCTTTTTCATCATCGATGAAGGAGAGACAGAGGAAGGTGAGAAAGGATTTTGGGTTGTTGATGAAGAAAAAGGTGAAGAAGGTTTCACAGGTCTCTACACAGACACCGAATTCTGGGTGTTAGGTGCCAAGGGTTCATACTCTAGGCGCCGGTTGTATGGCCGAACATTNCACAGACACCGAATTCTGGGTGTTAGGTGCCAAGGGTTCATACTCTAGGCGCCGGTTGTATGGCCGAACATTCAAGAAAGGTAGACCTAAAGGCTATGGTAAGAAAGGAGGAAAACGATCAAGACCAGGTTTCCGTCCTAGGTCAAAAGGCAAGGGCTATGCCGCTACATGGGATGATGACCAATCNGGCAGAAAGGTAAAGGCAAGAAAGGCAAGAAAGGATGGATGAAAGGCAAGGATTCCTTCAAAGGAATGCCATGGAAAGGAGGTAAAGGAAAGGGTAAAGGCAAAGGTGGAAAAGAGTCTTTCCCTGCACAACAACAGCAGGCAAATGTTGCACAACAACCACCAGCAACAGCTTCAACACAGAAAAAGCTGATCTTGCCGAAGAAGGCTGGGGTAACTATGAGTATGATTGGAATGATTGGTCATGGTATACAGCAGATTACGATGCTGATTACTACGGTGAAGATACATCATGGTACAGTTGGGCATACTTTGCATCCGACATGGATCTGCCTGAACCAGAGACAGACGCACCGGTAAAAGTGGAAGGACAGACGGACCAAAATGATCAGATCTGCTTCCAATTGTGTTGTCTGTTCCGATTACTCGGACACGGACTTCTGTCATTCATGATTAACATGTTGATGTCCGTGACTCTGATGTACCATCTGTGCACTCGTCTGTACAGAACAATTCCGAAGAGCATTCATGCATCCGATCCAAGCGACGCAATTCATCTCGATATTTCGGGCAGTGATTTCCAGCAAGAGAGCCAGTTCAATTCCGATATCTCGGATGAACATGCCTATTTGAACTAT